>CM040188.1:80396077-80688577 GCA_022606455.1 Callitettix versicolor | reverse complement strand
ATTCGGTCAATTTTTAAGAATTGATTGTTAGTAATTTTTAGCACTAAAAGGGTTAAAACAGACTACATAAATAAAATATTTTTTACTTTACACAACTCACATCTATTTATTTATTAAAACAATAGTATTTGTTTGTAACATTATATTATAAAAAAATATTACATCCTACCAACACAATTTACTCAGAAAGTACTTTCAATTACGTATTCGACAATTAAAACTATCCATAACATGATTCCATATTTTATACATAATATTTGTACTAATTTTATTTTTTACATAGAAAAACTTGTCCTACTTATTTTGTATCAAAGGAAGGGATTAATACAATATTATATAATTTACACAACTTACACTTGATGATGACCTAACTACACTAATCATTACTGTACTTTATTACAAATTAAATACACTATTTACAAAACCAAATATCTTTTGCAATACTGAATATTAATTTTAATTTTAAAACAATTAATGGATTTTGTAAACACATATTGTTATACTGAGGACGTAGAACCCCTTGTATTTTTTGACCTGTGAACAAACAAAAGACAGTCATATACATATAAATTTATTTGATAAATATTTTCAGAATATACAAGTTTTGTGTTCATTTTATATTGAGCCTCTATAAAAAAATTAATAAAAGGAAAATTCAACGTACAAATAACTTCAAAATTGAACAATGTTTATACTTTGTACTAAATACTAATGGCAAACTTAATTGGGTAATGAATAACATGAATTCAAAGTTTCATGAAGGCAACAGTTAGAAACCAACAAACTGAAATTCTGAGAAAAAAATCTGTTCCAAGTATCACAACTTTACTTGCATATGATTGCCGCTAAGCTAAATGGACATGATAACATGTGCGTTTTCTAATGAATAATGTTTTTTTACAAATCTTTACAATTTCTCTTTGCAGTTGCTGATGTGATTTGAAAACTGGCCTTTATATTTTAAACTATTTTTCTACTGTGGTTTATGATTACTAAATGTAACAATTACATGCCTTCACAATCTTTTTAAACTTTTGATAATTGATTTCAAATATAAATACAGTGGTCGTGGGCTATAATGCACAAAAAAACTCTACAGATAAGCTTGTAGCTCTACATAGACTAAACCAAAACCTGTTAGCTATACGCTTACTATAGCTCAGCCTCTTAGAAAACAGTCTGATAAGAGCACCAGTGGGACAGAGAGAAAATGTGCGAGAGAGGTCAAGTCTCCCACTCTCTCATCACAGCTCCCTCATTTTCCTTCACTATTACTGAGTAGTAACAGTTTGCAGACTCAGATTGGCCAACTCTGTGTCACTGGACTGTTGGAGGGAGCTTGATGAGAATTCTCCTACATACACGAGAAATACTTGTGCAGGCCGTTTACTAAGTGGTTGGATTATACAATAAATTTTTGTATATCTACTCTCCTCAAACAAAATACAGAATGAACAATAGAAGCACTGTTCATGACACAAAATATTCAACCTGGAATCTTTATATGCAATGTTAGATAACAGAGTGATTTATTAGACTGTGCGTTTATGTTACAAGAATGGAACAGATAGAAGCAATTATACGAGGGTATATCAATAATTATCCACAATGTAGTTATAAATTTTATTGCAATACAAATAAGATACTTATATTAACATTACCTTTCATCATAGTTTCCCTGCTTTTCAACGCACATGGCCCATCATTGCACAAGCTTCCTAATGCCCTCAGAATAAAACATTTTCAGCTGAGCAGCAAGCCATGCATGCACCACTTCTTTCACTTCTTGGTCCAAGGTAAATCAAGGTCAAGGGGCAAGATTCAGGCTATACGGAGGATGAGCCATTACTTCAAAATTGAGTTTCTGGAGCATTTCAGCAGTGTGGCAGCAGTATGTGGTCGGGCATTGTCGCGCAACAACACAACTACGCCTTTCGACAGTAGTCCTCGGCGTTTGCTTCAAACTACAGGCTTCAGCATGTTAGTAAGCATTTCATTGTTACACAGACTGTTTATCGTTGTGCCCCTCACCTGATAATGTTCCATTATTGTGTCTTACAAGTCCCAAAAAAATTGTAAGCATCAGTTTTCCTGCAGATGGTTGGCTTTTGAACGATTTCTTGCAGGGCGACTGTGGATGTTTCAATTCCATACTCTGCCATTTACTCTACGGCTCGTAACGATAGATCCATTTTTGTCACCAGTGATGATTCTGTCTAAGAAGATGTCACGTTTTTAACCATAGCAATCCAAATGTTTTTGATAGATGTGTTTGTTTATACAACTCTGTGAGTTTTTTGGGGACCCATCTTGCACAGTCTTTATGAAACCCAGGTCTGTTGTAGATGATTTTGTAGGCAAAACCATGACTAATTTGCAGAATATGTGCCACATCATCAATAGTCACTCGTCTGTCTAACAGAACCATGTCATTTGCACACTTAATGTTGTCCTCATTTGTCCGTAGATGGTCGTTTGGCTCCTTCGTCATGCGTATCATTAGTGCAACCATTTTTTAATCCATTCATACACACTCCATTTTGGTAAGACACTGTTCCTGTATTGCGTCAAAAGTCTTTGATGGATTGCAGCTCCTGATACACTTTCTGATCACTAAAAGTTGCTCTTCTTTGGTGCAAACAGAAAGTGGAACAGCCGTAATTAACAGCAAGGCAGCGATGATGAAACTAATCTAGCAACATCAGATTTGCACAGAAATAAAGGAACGAAACCATACATATGCCACCAGCGCAACAGTGCTGCCAACATGACAGTATAGTAAATACAACTGTACTGCGGATAATTATTGACTTACCCTCGCATAATATTGACGCAGTACAGTTATCAACAGAAATACTGGTTTGGAAGCAATATTTTTCAAAGAACCAGTCATCGCTTTGTCCACAAACAATTATAAAATAATTTTACTTTGCATGAGCTATTTGTATCTGTGTGAGTCATCATGCATCATGAAAGAACATGACTGACCCATATTACATCTGGGTTTGGTCTATTGATCACTGTAAAATCTAATCAACGTCAAAGAATACCTACTATATGAAATATTTTTACCTGGCAACTTCATTTTCTAATTCTTCTATCCTTTTCCCTCGAGAATTGCAAATTTTTTTAAGAGCATTAACTGTTTGTTTACATCGTACAAGTCGCTCCTCTGCAGTTCCATCTTCCTTATGGGAAACACTTGGTGTGCTCAGGACAGAGGTTTCATTAACTGTTTGGACAGAGGCGTGAACTTGACGCTCAACTCTTCTGCGGCATAATTCACAATTACGTAACAAATTTTCTTGAAGCAAAACTTGATAATGATGTGATTCCGACTTAAACTGCTTCATCTAAAAAATTGCATAAAACGATATTTAAAAAAGTGTAACTTTCCACATTTAATTAAATTATTTAAAGCTGATTAAAATGAAGCCTATTTATAGTAAAAACAAAAAGTAGGTAGTTATATCTAAAAAAATTCTAAAAGGTCAAAATTCTCAAAATTCTAATAGAAATTAGGGATTTCAATTCACTGTACCCATTTTTATTTTCATATTAAGAAATTAGACTAATTTTCCAGTTTCCGACAACTAAAAATGGATTACTTTGATAATGACTCAATTTTTGTCCAAATTTGATCAGTCATTAGAGAATTATATTTTTGTTGATTTTTGAGGTTTTTTTTATCAAGACAGGCTAGAAACTAGTAATTGAAAAGTAATGACAATATTATAAAAAGTAAAATCCCACATTTTTATATAATAAATGGTACAGCTGTATTAATTTTCTTGCAAATCCATTTAGATTTGTTACTTTGTCTTATAAAAATATATTTTGAAAGCTATTGACATAAAACAAAAAACTGACATTAGTGAAAATCTAACGGAGCAGTTTCATCAAAACCAGCTTGACAAAACTAGTTAAAAAATTATCTCACATGAAGAATCTTTAGTCTGTAACCTATATCAAATAAATAGTTATAGTTTAGACAAATAAAAAAAAAATAATCTAAATGGACAGAGTTCATTATATTTTTTTAAGTCCACTATTTCATCTTTTCATCTTTTCATTTAAAATCAATATGTATATAAATTAGAATAAAAAATCAAACAAAGCTATCAATTGTAATTGAAAGGCAGACAAACCAATGGAGATTGACTTGAGTTATAACTGAAAACTCACTCTGCTAATTAATATTATTATCATACCTTTTGTTTGGCCTGTTCTAATGACTTTTGCAAATCACTGATATTTTTTCTCAATGGAATGCTTTCACTTTGGAGTTGAAGATTTAGTGTTGTTATTTTAGTATTACGTTCCGAAACAGATATTGTTAAGTCGTTCACTTGATTTTTTAATTCTTCACAGTGACATTCTACATTAGAAGTAGACTGCATAGCTAGGAGTGTTTTCATTTCACTTATTTCATTGTTCATATGATTTTCTTGTTCTTTCATTTTTTGAATATCAGTCTCATTTGTTTTTATTTTATTTTTATAATCTGAAATCTGCAAAATAATCCTTCCTTTTTCTTTTCGAAATTCTCTAATAACATCTTCATACTGTCTTACTTCTAATTTTAATGAGTCATTATCTTTAAGCATTGATTCAATAAGTTTTTCTTTATCTTGTAAATGATGTTCTTTTTGCGTTATTTGGTTATTTAACTCTTCAATTTTCAGAGTACTTTCTGAACATTGGCGCAAAGCAATGCCCAAATCTTTTTCACAATCTTTTAAAAGTTCATATGTCATGATACATTCGTTATCTAAATTGGTCCTTTCTTCCTGAACATTTGATAAATTATTTTTTAAATCATCCATTTCTTTAATCATGTTTGTGATTATAGAAGTTGCTTCTGGTAAGCTGGCAGGCTTTCCAGGAATAATATCAAGTAATGTTCTTACACAATTTTTTGGTAACAAGTCATTAGTGGCTTGCATTTGTAATTTTTTGCAATGCTCCTCAAAAGTTCTTTTCCTTTGTAAAACAACACCTACTAAATCATCATTTATTTGACTAACGGATTCGTTAGTCAAATTACATTCAGCATTTAATTTCTCATTATCAATTTTAATAACTTTCAATTGTTCTTGTAATTCATTTATCAGAGCCATTTTATCTGAAATTATATGAAGAATATTACTTAAACTGGTTGGTGGTTCTTTAAGAATTTTAACAATTTTTGATTGAAACTCTTCATGTTCATTTACAAGTTCATATTTTAACTTGACAAGTTCTTTTTGCGCTAATTCATTTTTTTTATTTACTTCATTAATTTCCTGCATCAATATTTCTATCTTTTCAATATTTTGTTCTTTTTCTGAATTATAAACAGTTTTTAAATTTTGTAATTCTTTGAAAGTCTTTGTGTAATCTTCTCTATACTTGTTATTTTCAATTCTTAAAGATTCCAAGCAGTTTTCAACTTTATTTAATTTAACTAAAATATCACAATGTTCTTTTGTTTTTTCTTCCAAGTTCTTCATTGCTACTTTAAGATTTTCATCTTTAATGTTTAAATCTTCTCTTAGCTTCTTGTTGTTACTACTAATTAACTCCAAATTATTTATTTTTACTTGCAGTTCTTGGCAAATCTTTTCCTTCTCTTTAAGGTTTGTTTCAAATAAGTTGAATTTTGTTAAAGTTGCTGTTTCTTCTTCTTCAAGCTTTTCTTTAAAAAGTTTTATGACAGATTTCAATAGTTTATAATTATTTGCAATAAAATCCAACTTTTTTTTCAGACCATGTGGACAATCGTTCAAATGAAATAATAACTGTCTGTATTCACTATCAATAATCTCAGAACTTGTTTTATTTAAATTTTCATTAAATCTGAATGTATCAAACTTATTTTCATTTTCTTTTTGTTTTAGCTCTAGCATTAAGTTTTCAATCTGATTATTCTTTGAATATAATTCATCTTTATACTTCTTACAATTTTCTTCTTGAACCTTTATCTGTTGCAACTGATTATTAATTAAATCTAAAAGTTCATTATTTTTACTTTTTTCGGCTTTAAGGGCTTTTGAAGACTGCATTTCTTGAATAATTGCAAAATTTAACTTATCTTCTTTACAAGCAATCAATGTGTCTTTCATTTTCAATGAATCTTCAAGTTTTGCTAATTTATCATTAAAATGTTCTGGTATTTTACAAAGTTCATGTTCATTCTTTAGAGCCTTAAGTTCTGCCTGCAAATTTAAAGATTCTTCTTCTAATGACAAAATATTATTTTTAATTATGGAAATTTTGGAATCTTTTTCCTTCAACTCAAAATTTTTACTTTTCAATTGTTTTTGTATTTCTTCAAAGTTTGATTTAATAGTTGATAAATCTTTGGACAATCTTTCATTTTCATTTTCAATTTCATTTATCCAAATTTTTGATTTTTTTTCTTGATCTTCCAATTGCTTATATTTTTCATGTGAATCTTTTATTGTTGCTTCAGAATGCTCTTGAATTTTCAAAACGAATTCTTCCTCTTTCTTCATAAATACTAACATGAATTTATCAAATAATTCAGTTAAATCCAACTTATGTAAGTTATCCTTTTTATTATAATCTAAATTTAATATTTCATTGATAATTTTATTTTTTAAAATACAGTTTTTTTGCTCAGTTTCAAAATAAATTAAATTTTTATTTTTTAGTTCTAAAACAATTTTTTCCAGTTCATCTACTCTTGATTTATTGCTATTTTTTACAGAAATACTGTCCTCATTATTTTCATTAATATTACACTTTTCACAAGCTGTATCCATAGTCACAGAGCATTTTGTTAAATCTGGTATATTGCTTGACAAATGTAAGCTAACTCCTTTATGAGAATCATCTTCCGATTTCCTTTCATGTCCATCCTGACTTCCATTGGTTTCTTTCAATGTAACATTTTCTTTTACCAATTTCGAATCTTCAACTGTCATGGCAGGATCTAAGACTGTTTTCAACTCTTGAATTTTTATTGAAAGCTCTGCATTTAAGTGCTGAAGGCTTGAGACGTGTTCTATCTTTTCTTCTAACTTTTTAAGATTATCTGTTAGGTTTCTATGTTCATCTTCAATTTGTTTGGCAGTTTCTAGCTTAGCTTTAAATTCTTGTATTTTTACAAGAAGTTCTGTTTTTTCGTGATGAAGTCTTGAAATATGTTTTGATTTTTCTTCTAACAACTTAAGCTTTTCATTTAATTCATTATGTTCCTCTTCAACTCTTGTAGACATATTTAAGTATGATGTTAGATTTTGTATTTCTACCAAAAGTTCTGTGTTTGATTCTTGAAGCATAGAAATATGATCACTATTTTCTTTTAAGATTTTAAGTTTTTCTTTTAATGTGTTTTGTTCTTCTACAACTTCAGTGGTTGTACTAATTTTTGTTGTCAGGTCATTTATCTTTTCTAAAAGTTCTGAATTTGTGTGATTTACAGCAGAAACATATTTTGTTTTTTCTTCCAACATTTTGATTTTTTCTATTAATTTACTATTTTCTTCATCAAGTGATGTTGCACTGTCCAAGTCGTTTTTCAGATCTTTAATCTTTTCTAAAAGTTCTAAATTTGTATGATTTACATTTGAAATATATTCCGTTTTTTCTTCCAAAAGTTTGAGCTTTTCTATTAATTTACTATTTCCTTCCTCAAGTGCTGTTGCATTGTCCAAGTTGTTTTGCAGATCCTTTATCTTTTCTAAAAGTTCCGAATTTGCATGATTTACAGTTGAAATATACTCAGTTTTTTCTTCCAAAAGTTTGAGCTTTTCTATTAATTTGCTATTTTCTTCCTCAAGTGTTGTTGCGCTGTCCAAGTTGCTTTGCCCATCTTTTATCTTTTCTAAAAGTTCTAAATTTGCATGATTTACATTTGAAATATATTCCGTTTTTTCTTCTAACAGTTTGAGCTTTTCTATTAATTTACTATTTTCTTCCTCAAGTGTTGTTGCGCTGTCCATGTTGCTTTGCCCATCTTTTATCTTTTCTAAAAGTTCTAAATTTGTATGATTTACATTTGAAATATATTCCGTTTTTTCTTCCAAAAGTTTGAGCTTTTCTATTAATTTACTATTTTCATCCTCAAGTGCTGTTGCGCTGTCCAATTTATTTTGCAGATCCTTTATCTTTTCTAAAAGTTCTAAATTTGTATGATTTAAATTTGAAACATATTGAGTTTTTTCTTCTAACAGTTTCAGCTTTTCTATTAATTTACTATTTTCTTCCTCAAATGCTGTCGCATTGTCCAAGTTAGTTTTCAGATCTTTTATCTTTTCTAAGAGGTTCGAATTTGCTTCTTGAAGATTAGCAACATGTTCTCTTTTTTCTTTCAACATTTTAAGCTCTTCAATTAATTCATTATGTTCCTCTTCAACTCTTGTAGTAGTATTTAAGTATGATGTCAGATTTTGTATTTCTGCCAAAAATTCAGAACTTGTTTCTTGAAGCATAGAAATATGATCAGTTTTTTCTTTTAAGTATTTAAGTTTTTCCTTTAATGTATTTTGTTCTTCTTCAACTTCAATGGTTGTACTTATTTTTGTTGTTAGTATGTTTACCTTTTCTAAAAGTTCTGAATTTGCATGATTTACAGTTGAAATATATTCTGCTTTTTCTTCCAAAAGTTTGAGCTTTTCTATTAATTTACTATTTTCATCCTCAAGTGCTGTTGCGCTGTCCAAGTTGTTTTGCAGATCCTTTATCTTTTCTAAAAGTTCTAAATTTGTATGATTTAAATTTGAAATATATTCAGTTTTTTCTTCCAACTGTTTGAGCTTTTCTCTTAATTCATTACTTTCTTCCTCAAGTGCTGTCGAATTGTCCAAGTTAGTTTTCAGATCTTTTATCTTTTCTAAGAGGTTAGAATTTGCTTCTTGAAGATTAGCAACATGTTCTCTTTTTTCTTTCAACAATTTAAGCTCTTCAATTAATTCATTATGTTCCTCTTCAACTCTTGCAGTAGTATTTAAGTATGAAGTCAGATTTTGTATTTCTGCCAAAAGTTCAGAACTTGTTTCTTGAAGCATAGAAATATGATCAGTTTTTTCTTTTAAGTATTTAAGTTTTTCCTTTAATGTGTTTTGTTCTTCTTCAACTTCAATGGTTGTACTTATTTTTGTTTTTAGTTCGTTTACCTTTTTTAAAAGTTCTGAATTTGCATGATTTACAGTTGAAATATATTCTGCTTTTTCTTCCAAAAGTTTGAGCTTTTCTATTAATTTACTATTTTCTTCCTCAAGTGTGGTTGCACTGTCCAAGTTGTTTTGCCCATCTTTTATCTTTTCTAAAAGTTCTATATTTGTATGATTTACATTTGAAATATATTCCGTTTTTTCTTCCAAAAGTTTGAGCTTTTCTGTTAATTTACTATTTTCTTCCTCAAGTGTTGTTGCGCTGTCCAAGTTGCTTTGCCCATCTTTTATCTTTTCTAAAAGTTCTAAATTTGTATGATTTACATTTGAAATATATTCCGTTTTTTCTTCTAACAGTTTGAGCTTTTCTATTAATTTACTATTTTCTTCCTCAAGTGTTGTTGCGTTGTCCAAGTTGTTTTGCAGATCCTTTATCTTTTCTAAAAGTTCTGAATTTGCATGATTTACAGTTGAAATATATTCTGTTTTTTCTTCCAAAAGTTTGAGCTTTTCTATTAATTTACTATTTTCTTCATCAAGTGTTGTTGCGCTGTCTAAGTTGTTTTGCAGATCCTTTATCTTTTCTAAAAGTTCTGAATTTGCATGATTTACAGTTGAAATATATTCTGTTTTTTCTTCCAAAAGTTTGAGCTTTTCTATTAATTTACTATTTTCTTCATCAAGTGTTGTTGCGCTGTCTAAGTTGTTTTGCAGATCCTTTATCTTTTCTAAAAGTTCTATATTTGCATGATTTACATTTGAAATATACTCAGTTTTTTCTTCCAAATGTTTGAACTTTTCTATTAATTTACTATTTTCTTCCTCAAGTGTTTTTGCGCTGTCCAAGTTGTTTTGCAGATCCTTTATCTTTTCTAAAAGTTCTATATTTGCATGATTTACATTTGAAATATACTCAGTTTTTTCTTCCAAAAGTTTGAGCTTTTCTATTAATTTTCTATTGTCTTCGTCAAGTTCGGTTGCACTGTCCAAGTTGTTTTGCAAATCCTTTATCTTTTCTAAAATTTCTGAATTTGCATGATTTACAGTTGTAATATATTCCGTTTTTTCTTCTAACAGTTTTAGCTTTTCTATTAATTTACTATTTTCTTCCTCAAATGCTGTCGAATTGTCCAAGTTAGTTTTCAGATCTTTTATCTTTTGTAAGAGGTTAGAATTTGCTTCTTGAAGATTAGCAACATGTTCTCTTTTTTCTTTCAACATTTTGATCTCTTCAATTAATTCATTATGTTCCTCTTCAACTCTTGTAGTAGTATTTAAGTATGATGTCAGATTTTGTATTTCTGCCAAAAGTTCAGAACTTGTTTCTTGAAGCATAGAAATATGATCAGTTTTTTCTTTTAAGTATTTAAGTTTTTCCTTTAATATATTTTGTTCTTCTTCAACTTCAATGGTTGTACTTATTTTTGTTTTTAGTTCGTTTACCTTTTCTAAAAGTTCTAAATTTGCATGATTTACAGTTGAAATATATTCTGCTTTTTCTTCCAAAAGTTTGAGCTTTTCTATTAATTTACTATTTTCTTCCTCAAGTGCTGTTGCATTGTCCAAGTTGTTTTGCAGATCCTTTATCTTTTCTAAAAGTTCTGAATTTGCATGATTTACAGTTGAAATATATTCTGTTTTTTCTTCCAAAAGTTTGAGCTTTTCTATTAATTTACTATTTTCTTCCTCAAGTGTTGTTGCGCTGTCCAAGTTGTTTTGTAGATCTCTTATCTTTTCTAAAAATTCTGAATTTGTACGATTTACAGTTAAAATATACTCAGTTTTTTCTTCCAACAGTTTGAGCTTTTTTATTAATTCACTATTTTCTTCTTCAAGTGCTGCTGTGTTATCCAAATTGGTTTTCAAAACTTTGACCTTTTCTAAGATGTTAGAATTTTCTTCCTGAAGTGTGGAGACATATTCTGTTTTTTCTTTCAACATTTTAAGCTTCTCAATTAATTTATTATGTTCTTCTTCAACTCTTGTTGCAGTACTTAAGTATGATGTTAAATTTTCTATTTTAAGTAATAGTTCTGAATTTTGTTCTTGAAGATTAGAAATATGATCAGCTTTTTCTTCTAAGCATTTAAGTTTTTCTGTCAAGGTTTTGTTTTCTTCTTCAACTGCTGTGGCATTATATAAGTTTGTTTCTAGTTCTTGTATTTTTTCTGAAATTTCTGTATTTACACTAAGAGTAGACATATGTAATGTTTCATTTTCAAGCACTGTAATTTGTTCTTTTACTCTATTGTTTTCTTCATATGATGCGGCTAGATTTACGTTTGTTTGCAAGTCTTGTATCTTTCCTAGGAATTCTGTATTTGCCCGATGAAGAGTTAAGGCATGCTCTTTACCAACTACTTTTAACTTCTGTTGAAGAATTTTGTTTTGCTCAACTAATCTAATGGTTGCACTACTGTCTTGAAAAACCCGCCTGAAATATAGAAAATTTATATTGTGAAAGACATTATTAAAGTACTTACTTTTTATTTACTTTAAGTAAAAAAAAATTATTGCATATTAATTTGATACCCACAGAAAATATTGTTTTATATAATTAATGCCTAACAGATCTGAAAGGAATGGTAAGGAAGACTAATTCATACCACACCATATCCTAGACTACACCAACAGTTCTCATTCTATAAGGGTACGAGCTTACTTAATTTTTTTTGCAGTCATGTCTCATCACTATCATAATTTTTCCATTTAATGATACAGGAACCACTTAATGTGTAATTTAACTTAGAAATTCAGTTATCATTAGGTATTTTAAATAATGAATATATTTGTTCTCATTGTAAATGTAATTACCAATTTTATTATATCAAAAATACACTTCCAGTTTCTTTATTACTTACACTTAGAATTATTTTTATCTTATTTATTTTATTATTTTACATGAGAAGTGTTTAATAAGAAACATTTGTACATCTTTAACACATCTTTCCTTAAATTCTTATGGTTGCCTTGCCCATTAGGTTAAGAATCCCTGGTAACTACACAGCTATGAAAATATGTATGAACCTGAATAGATATGAGTTACTTATAAAATAAAAAAAATATTATGTAGTAAAAAATGGTAACCTTCAATTATATATAGTCAACCTTGGTTATAATGACCTCTGTTAGAAGGCTAACTCAGTTACAGCCCTATTTTCATAATGTCCCAAATATTCTATATTAAGTGTATGTGTATTTTAGGCTTGGTTACAATGCTGTCACACTGCTCTTACAGTCCAACCACTTAGTAAATGGCCTGCATGAGAATTACTTGTGCAAGTAGGAGAATTCCCCTCCAACAGTTCAGGGTCTGCCAATCAGAGTCTACAAACTGTTACTACTCAGTGATAGAGAAGAAAAAGGGAGGAGCTATAGTGTCAGAGTGGGGATATGATCTCTCATTCACACATTTTTTCCTCTGTCCTACTGGTGCTTTTAGCAGTTTTCTAAGCTGCTGACCTATATATAGTCACTCTCACTTGAAATACAATTTGTGTTCTATTTTTAGAATAAAGGTTGTGAATAGAAATGGTCCCTTTCTTAGAATTTTGTTGCAGGCTAAACAATGTCAATTGTGTCAGTCCCACAAAAGTGTTTTCACAACAGTGTAAGCACTGCATTGCATGTATACATACTAGACAATACAGTACTTACTTTCTATTAGTTTTAACTAAAATATATTTTAAAATATGTAATATGTGTAATAAATTGTAATAAAATAGCCATTAACTATGTATAAGGTATTAATTATGCTTTTCTTTCGCTACACACAGTATTTCTGCCGTTTACAAACTTGTTTACTATAAACTTGGTTACAATGCTATCTCGTTTACAGCACACGTTTTGTCCCTTCAACAGCGTTATATCCGAGGTTGACTATATCATTATTTTTATAAAAAACTGATAACAAAATAATTTAATAATTGATTTTTCTACAGAGTAATCTTAGATTGTAGCACATTTATACAATCCACAATATCAGACGTAATGTGTTTCGTTATGTATCTAAATGTTTAACACAGCATAAATACAGAAAAAGTTTTTGTTCACTGATACTCAGCCAGAAATGCAGGATTGTCTGTAGGTTTTATAACCCCTATAAGAAAAAATATGAAATCAAACAGTTAAATCAAAGTTATAAACATTTATTTACTTAAACCCTATTACTGAATTGGGCTAAGCAAACCTTTTGTAAAAGCAGGAAAGAGAACACCGATATTGTATATCATAACTGTCATTTCTTAGTATTTTTGACATATAACTCCATGTAGAAGTAAGTTGGAAATGAAGTTACTTGCGCACACACACACACACACACACACACACACACACACTCTTGCAGTGTAATACTATTGACACCTGCAAAAAGCTTTACATACCGCAATATATAACTTTGTCCTTTAAAGTAGGTCTGACTTTTTTCCAAAATTATGCATTATGATAAGGTAGCACTGTAATTCGTGCATGTTAGAACAGCCAATAAAAACATTTTTTCAGCGTAAAGATTATGTAACATAAGATTAAGTAACATAAAAAAAAGCCCTTAAAAGATCCGTTATAACTTGCTCAGTTGCTTCCTGAGAGATCTCACCACTTTCTAAGTATATTAAATCTATCATGAATTTATTTAAAAAAGAAATACAGTCTGAACTTCATAACTTGAATCTGAATGGATTCTAAAACATTCTAGTTATCAAGAAGTTTGAATTTTATTATTCAAAATTTGATTTGTGATTCAATTTGACTGAAATGATTATTCTATTCAATTCGATCTTGACTGATCATCAGAATGAAGTAATACGTTATTGAAGTTTGATCATCACCATTTCAAATGACTCAAAAATGTCTCAAAAATGACAAAAAAAACTGAAAAGTTTTTCATGGTGAACCTCAGAATTTGTAAAATGATACCCTATCGGTTTTTCGCAGGCAAAAAAATCTAAACAAGTGATCAGGATGATTAAAAAAAATACAACTAAGTATACAGTAGGCTTTTGTATAAACATGTAATATGGTATTTTTACACAAGGCTGTATCTGCCTTCTTCCTATCTCTGCCACAATTTACTGCCTTAATCCCTTCTTTTCCATCATCAAAATTTTACACTTTCTTTATACATGTAACATTATGCACACAAAAAACATTTGTTTAATAATAAGCATATTAGCATAAACAAACCACAGGATGGGACTGATAGTGAGTGGTAGACAGATGGAAGGGGAGGAGGACAATCTGACTAATACAAAATGTCCAAAGTTTTTTACCACCCTTAACTGAAAACAGGTGGAGCAGAACCTAGGACTGGAATTTCAAGTAATTGAGGTTCAAAGCAAGAGAATTTGGCTTATATATATGTAACCTTCAATTTATAGGGGTTAACCACTACAAAAGCTTTACTGAGGTTTTTAAGATACTATCAGAATCTCAGAAAATTTAAATTATTGAGGTTATAAATTTAAAAACTTCGACTTATAGATGTACACTTCCATAGGTGTTTTAGTCTGTCTGTTATAAAGTTTCCAAGGTTATTTTTAAAAAAATACATTACCAAGAAATTCAAATTATCGAGGTTTGAGTTATCAAGGTCCTAAAGCATTAGTCGAACATAGCTCCACTATGGAGAGAAATTAAGCTGTAACATAAAGTACTATGAGCCATTATGAGTGGCCAGTTTAAGCTGGAGTGACGTAATACCACTTTAGATTGCTAATTTCATCTGAATAAATGTTATAGCCACTATGTGTGGTGTTCTGAGCTCAGATTTAATTGACCATTAAAGCTCAATAGTGCAAATATTACTTACAAACTGGCTTGTAGTTGATGTATATTTTCTTCCAATTGATTTATAGTGGCATCTTTCTTGTTTAAAGTAGCCCATGCTTCCTGAAATATAAAATCAAAAAAATATAAATATTTCTAGATAAGTATAACACAAAGTTAAATTAGATCATTTTTACTTTCTCACTATATAACGTGTAGGTTTTCATTGAAAAAAATCTACTTCAGGAACACATTAAGTTTTGTGTTGTTTTTTATTTGTATGTCAATTAATCTGTATATGTGTTTATAATGCTAATTGAATTAACTAATTTAAAAAAAGAAAATAGTATACAGGTGAGTATATTTTAAGATTTTTTTAAACTTTTCTCTTTTTTTACTCAAAAAAACAAAAAACTGAAAATTTACAAAAATCTACTGTCTCTTAAATTACCTAAAATAGCTTAAAAATAATTATATCTTTAGAGTTAGGCCGAGTGGTCATTAAATGCAAAGCAGTATTGCACTTGAACAGAGCAGAAAATGGATTCAAAACCAAACCAAGCAAGACAGAGCTGAGCAGAGCCAAATGGTGTTGGACTGACTCCACTTAGCTTTAAGTGGCCGCACTTACATTAAAAACAATATGTTTGGTTTTGAATGTGTAGTCTGTTTTGCTCAGCTCCACTCTGCATTTGATGGCCACCCAGCGGAAGTGGATACAGTAAGTAACTTGTTTGAACAATGCCTTGTTGTAAAACATGCCTTGAGATACAGGCAAAACTGTATACAGGTATACAATAGTCATAAAAAATGTCATAAAAACTGCTGAATTAGTTTTATTTCAAAGATTTACATAATGATTAACATCCAAGTAAAAAACTCAAAATCAATTAAAAACCTCAAGATATTTTTTTTTAATTATAATTAATATACAATTGGAAGTATGCATGAATTAATTTCAAGAGTTACTACTGCATTGCGACCTTTGTACACCTATTGTGCTCCCTTTCTATATTCCTGAGATGTTCAGTCCTCCAGTCGTAGTCTCTTCATAATGAAGCAGGGATATGGACAGGATTTGATGTGGTTAACTTCCTCACTTCTAATTGGTAGCTCATGAGTTTATTATTAAGGTGTTTGCAGATCTTTATTCTACTAATTCCCTTTCAATTTTTCTTTCTCTGGCTCTTATCACTGGGGTTGGGGTCCATTTGTTTTGTGTGACAAAATAAGACATTCTATTTTATATTCTGACACTCTCAGGCACGATTTTTGGAAGCTTAGTTAGGCAATAATAAGCTTAGATCGACAAATAATTTGAGAGATCATATATTCAATTAAAAAGAATACTCTGATTTTAATTAATACTCACCTCTAGTTAAATTTGAGACAGCTACATACAGATAATTTTTTTTTAACACAAAACAGGCTATAAAAAACAACTTTTACTCAAATATATATATTTTTTGCATATAATTATATTTTTTGAAAAGTAGAATTTATATCATTACCTGGTTCAGTTAGCCAACTGGTTCTTAATATTATTAACTAATATTACCAAAAAAAGCATATCCTCAAATTTTTAAATTATTAAATAACTAGCTGTTACCCGTTGCGGCTTTGCCTGCAATTATAATGTAAGCAATAAAATTTATAGTCAATTTTCAAAATCAGAATAGGTCATTTCATTTTAATATATTGCTATATACAATATTATATGATTTATGGTTTTCGGCCAAGACATATAAATTTTTGCTACTCGATACGCTAAAACAGTATGTCATAAAATAAAACAGTCATGTCATATTTTAATAAAATACTGTATTTTTAAAAAGTCATTATTATATAATTAAACTGGAATAGTATTGTGTTTATCTCAGATACCTAAAACGTGTTCACACCAAATGTAATCTCATTTGGTCCAGTAGTTAAAGTGTATTTGAATAACAAACAAATAAACAAAAACAAACTTTCAGAAATATAATATGATTAGCTGTTACCCGTCACGACTTTGCCCGCAATCATAATATACATTAAAGATCATGCATTACCGTGTTAGGAAAACAACCGTGTCAGTTAAGTTTTGGAGTACTCTTTAAAAAAAATTAAGGTTTTTTTCCTGCATCACCGTTTAACCCAACAACCGTGTCAGTTAGGATTGGAGTACTCTTTCTAAAAAAATAAATAAAGGTTTTTTTAATGCTTCACCGTGTTAGGCCTAACAACCATATTAGTTTGCTAATGAAGTATTCTGTAAAAAAATATAAAGATTTTTCACACATCACTATGTTAGGCCTAACAACGGTGTCAGGATATGTAGCCTAGTATTTTTTAAAAATATATAAAGGTTTTTTGACGCATCACCGTGATAGGTCCAACAACCGTGTCAGGATATGTAGTACTCTTTAAAAAAATATAAAGGTTTTTTCACGCATCACCGTGTTAGTTAAGTTATGGAGTACTCTTTAAAAAAAAATATAAAGTTTTTTCCATGCATAACAGTATTAGGCCCAACAACCGTGTCAGTTAGGTTATGGAGTACTCTTTTGAAAAAAATAAATAAAGGTTCTTTTAATGCATCACCGTGTTAGGCCTAACAACTATGTTAGTTAGCTTATGGAGTATTCTTTAAAAAAATATAAAGATTTATCACACATCACTATGTTAGGCCTGACAACCGTGTCAGTTAAGGTTTGGATACTCTTTAAAAAAATAAAGGTTTTTTCACACATTACAATCATAGGCCCAGCAATCATATCAGTTAGGATATGTAGTATTCTTTAAAAAAATATAAAAGTTTTTTTACACATCACCGTGTTAGGCCTAATAACCGTGTCAGTTAATATACTTAGTATTCTTTTAAAAAATTTAAAGGTTTTTTCACACATCACCGTGATAGGCCTAACAACCGTGTCAGTTAGGATATGCAGTATTCTTTAAAAAAATATAAAGGTTTTTTTACGCATCACCGTGTTTGGCCTAACAACCGTGACAGTTAGGATATGTAGCCAAATAATCTTTAAAAAAATATAAAGATTTTTTCACGCATCACCGTGTTAGGCCTAACAACCGTGTCACTTAAGTTATGCACTATTATTTTAAAAAATGGGTTTCCTATCATCCAAACCCGTGTTAGATGTATTTTTATTGTTTTACTGATCTGTAGATCAGTAAAACAATAAAAATATGTCTAAAATCAGTACAACACGGTACCGATTTTCGCCGGTAGCAATTTTGAGGTTATTTTGGTCACTTTTATTTTCGATATTTATCATACTTCTCCTGCTTTCATATTTTGGATTTTTGCTTTTGGGCACATAATAAAGCATTTTAGTAAGAAAAATATCGAAAACTCCAATAGATGCTGCACTGCATATTTACCATTTTTTCATATAATGTAATTACACAAATATATATACTACGTTAAAGTATCCTAATAAAATTGTATATAATATATATATTCTGCACTCTGTTTTACAAACATTGATTAGTCTTAAATGAAAAATACCAGATTGTGATTATTAGATGAAAATGTAACATTAAAAACAATAATTTTGCAATAAATAAAACATAGATTAAGATTTGTAAAATTGTATTAGATATATGTCCATCTCAGGTGCCTAAATCTCATGTTCAGTAAACAGTGATTAAACCTAACTATAGTTAACAGATGTTACAAAACTAAAAACTGATAATTATTTTGGGCTGGGTAAGTAGTATAATGACGTTTTGTAAAACGGGAATAGGCCTATATGTATCTCTGATACTTAAACCATATACGTACCAAATTTCATCTCAATTGGTCCAGTGGTTAAAGCGTGATTGAATAACAAACAAACACACAAACTTTCAGAAATATAATATGAATTAGATTAGGATTAACCTATTCTGTGTAGTGGTGCTATAACTCACCTGGTAAAGGCTATGAAACTTCACGGTTTCATCTTCAGGCTGTAGTACAAATGGTCAAATCCCTCTGTTACGGCCTGAAGATGAAATATTGGTTTCAAAATTGTGGTAGCCTTTGTGAGGTAAGTTATAAAACCACTAAACAGAAGGAAATAGGTCAATCCTAATTATTTAAATATGTGGTCCGGTGTTTATGTAGCAATAATTTTAAATTATTTTAAAAAATCCATATTAATTTTCTTTATTTAAATTGCTAAGGGTTAATCTATAAAAGATTGTAGGCCAATTGGAAAATTTCTGTAGCTAGTTGACAGTACTTTGAAATTCTAGTTCTTGAACCAGATTAATTCCTTTTGATGGTTTAGGTGAAATCATATTGGTTTTATTGATATTGTATTTAATTAAACACATCTTCCAAAATGGTGTGATCTTTTCGCTTAGAAACTACTTTGCACCTACAATGAATCGAAATCAAAAATGTATTGAACTAATGTAAACTAATGTACTTTATTTTTGCAGTCCACATCCCTTTTTTAAAAAAAGAAAATCTGACAAAATACAACTTTGTTCCTGACGAGTCACCCAGCAATTGAACTACACATGCTTCTTGAAAAATGGCCTATTTTATAAACTTCAGTTTTTTCTGGAATGTTCTATGACTGCCTATGCTCTGGCAAAAGAAATTAAAAGTGCAGTTTTATTTGCATTAACAAAGCATCTCAATAAATTGAAGGGGTAGCACAAGTATTTTTATTTGAGAGCAAGAGCATCTGGTGTAGCTCTTCATATTAAAACACTACAATTCTTAATAATGTTGTTACCACAAGTCGCTTGGGAAACAAGGTAAGGTAGCAACATATGCAAGGGTACAACTACGATACACTGGAAGGCCATCATACGAGGTTTGTCCAATAAATACGCGAACTGGTCGAATATGGTGGCCATTACGGAGAGTTAAGCCATGCCCACTGGCCTCACGTGTTGTCTGGGACCCAATGAGCCGTCAGTGCTTGGCAGAACGTTACGCCAGCGGATCTTGCGAGTAGAGTTATTTTTAGTTTTGCATTATTTTTTTGTTCGTCGATATGGAAATTGACCAATTCACTGAACAACGAATTAACATCAAGTTTTTGGTAAAGCTTGGTAAAAATTACCAAGAAATTGCTGAAATGTTGAGAGTTGTTTATGGTGATAATGCTATGAAGAAAACAGCCATTTTCAAGTGGATTAAGCGCTTTAAAGAAGGTCGAGAAGACGCCACGGATGATGCAAGAATTGGACGACCTTCAACCTCTTGTGTGCATGAAAACATTGATCGTGTCGCGCGTCTTGTCCTTACTGATCGCCAAAAACTGTCCGAATGATAGCTGAAGAACTAAATTTAGGAAAATCAACAGTGCACACAATCTTAACCGAGCATTTGGGCTTAAGAAAGGTTTGTGCAAAAATCGTGCCAAAACTGCTGACTCCGCATCAAAAGTTGAGAAGAGTCGAATGTGTTACTGACTGGAAAAATTCCATGGAAAATGATGTTGGATTCTTAAATAGGGTTATCACTGGTGATGAATCGTGGTTTTTCGAGTATGACCCCGAATCGAAATCGCAAAGCATGGAGTGGAAAGCAAGAGGTGAAGCTCGAACAAAAAAAATCAAGGAAAAGCCGATCAAAAATCAAAGTCATGCTCCTGGTTTTCTTTGATATCAAAGGTGTTGTTCATCATGAATTCCTTCCTGAGGAAAAAACGGTAAATTCTGAGTTCTACCTTAACGTTCTCAAGTGTTTGAGAGATCGAGTGCGTCGTGTGCGACCACATTTGACTCAAAACGATGGATGGATTCTTCATCAAGACAATGCACCCGCACATTCGGCTTTGATTGTTCGCCAGTTTCTGGCTAAAAATTCAATCACTATCCTTGATCATCCCCCTTATTCACCGGACCTCGCCCCCTGCTACTTTTTTCTATTCCCTAAATGCAAAAATGTGATGAGGGGACAGCATTGGGAAGATGTGGACACAATAAAACAAGAAACGACGAGGAGACTGAAAAGCCTGACTTCCGAGGACTTCCAAGGGTGCTTTGAAGAGTGGAAAAGAAGATGGGATAAGTGCATAGCAGTGAATGGAGAGTATTTTGAAGGGGACAAAATCAATGTAGATGAAATTTTGTAAAATAAAGTTTTTATGACCTTAGTTCGCGTATTTATTGGACAAACCTCGTATATCCCAGGGCTGTTTAATACACTATTAGGTCAGTGTCATTCTCTCCATCAGCACAGGTCGCTCTACATTTTAGAATTAACCAAGCTAAGTAGCTTAGTGAATGTGTCTGTCTTGAGTCTCAGATGAACAATAGCTAGAGATATATAGTATGATGGTTACTATCGACTACCAACCACTAGAAGCAGTATGTATTTCTTTATATACTAGTTGGTATTGTGAGAAAATGAAAAGTATTTTTTGTATCCCCACACTCAAATCCTTTTGGCCAATTAAGCTAAAATTTTAGTGGAACCATTAATATCATGAACTATAAATATGTAATTAATTTTATAATGCTCAAAAGCAGGAGATATGCATGATTGTAAAAACTGTTGACAGATAGACATAAACGAAACCAAGACACCTCCCTGAATAGTAAAATTTGTTTCAATTTTGAACATTCATTTATTTAAGTAAAAAATATCAAAAAATTTCTGTTATCTTATTAAATAATCAAGATGGATGGTATTATAAGAAATTAAAGTTCATTGTCATATTGTAAAATGTAAGTCTATTTACAAAATTTTAAATATTAACTTTTACTGATTGAGAAAAGAAATTTCCAAGTACCAAATCTTGGCTACGCTAAAACACTTACATCTAAACTTTTCCTCAGTTCATTTTCACGTTCTGCAAACTTTTTTTCTGTATTTTCTTTTATCACTTCTATATCATTTAACCTGCATTTTAATTTTTGTATTGTAGAAATGTTTTCCGCCTGAAATAAAGAAAAGAACTGAGATAAGCAAAAATTAATTATACATTAGTAAAATAGACTTATCACATCTGCTCCTCTCTTTGAGCTCTAGTGACTACTGTTCAAAATTTACGGTTAATAATTTTTTTAATTCTGTAAATATGCAGGAAATACAATAAACTCGACCAAACAAATAATCGCTAGTTTAGTGGATTCTACAACCTAATGGTGTCCCAGGAAATAAAAGGTGCAATAAGATAAAATGGCACCACTCTTCTGAGAATGAGTCACTTTATTCTAAATGAATTTAGAGATATGCACAAGTGAGAAGTGGATTCATAGAATAAACAGTTTGAAATATAACCTAAACCAAGTAGTGAAACTTCCATCAACAGACACTCCCAATACATGGATGCCTCTAGTGGGCAAACATTTTTTTAGAGGATGGAAAGTATTTGCATGTATTTACCAAGAATAATCCTTTAAATGAAGGGAACTGAACAGTCAAATTTTGGTTTTTCATGCCTCTTTTGGGTGGATATACTGAGATAAATATGATAAATGTTCAAACAGTAAGTACCATTCTGAAAAAAATTTTGTAAAATATTCTTGTTCAACTAAAAACATAAATTATTTTTCATTAATTACCTTAAATTACTTTTCTACATAGCTTCCATCAATGTTCAGACACTTGACATAGCATTCCACCAACTTATCACCACCAAGTTCACACTTCATGTTCAAGTGTTATGGACAGGTGGTAGTTGGATGGCGCCAGGTCTTGGCTGTATGTTGAGTGTTGTAATTTCTCCTAATGGAACTGCTGAATAAGAGTTTGAGTGTCAAGCACTGCCATGAAGCAACACAATTCCTTGGCTGAGCATCCTCTTCCTTTTATTTTTAACTGTGTGCCAAAAGTTTTTCAAGATCTCACAATATCGTACCACACTGATGTGGATATCGACAAGCAGAAACCTTTTCCTGTCCCAGAATATGATACACACTATTTTTTGGGCTGACACTGTCATTCTGAGTTTTTGTTATTTCAGAAACTGAATGTTTCTCCATTCCATTAAATGCTGTTTCAATTCTGGGGTGACATGACAAACCTAAGTTTCATCACTAGTCAGTGGTTTAAAAAGTCCACTCCTCATTGTTGAACCAAGTAAGAAATGTCACGGCACTACCAAGTTGCTGGGATTTGTGGATATTAGTAAACATTTTTGGAACCAATCAGGATCACAGCTTAAGAGGTCTCGAACAATCTTATGCAAAAAACAAAACAAAAAAAAATGTGAAACTTATGGAAATTAATCAGAAAGCAATGTCATTATTAACTGTATGTTCTCACAAATTTAGCCGCTTCGGTGGCCTAATTGATAGTGTACTGGGCTTTCACCCCGAGGACCGAGATGACTGTAGCATTTTCATATGCTATAAATCATCCCATCGTCTGCATTAGCCCAAGTGTGCACAATAGTCGGACGTTAAACACCAAAAAAAATCTCACAAATTTCCTCATTAACTTTCCTTATCAAGTCATTATCACTGACAACAGAAGGCCGTCCACTCCGTAGCTCATCCTAGACATTGGTTCATCCTTCATTAAACTTCCTAACCCACTTTCTCACTATTCCTTCACTCACTGCCTTTTCATCTTAAACAATTTGAATTTGGCGATGTATTTCAGCTGGCTTAACATAACTTGTGTTCAAAACCAAATGACAGAATGAATCTCACAGTCAGCATGTTTATTGTCTTTAATATTTTAAATGCACACAGACAACTGGAAACACTATATAAATCAACTGTAATGTCATCAGTGAAGAGGCAATGAACCAGATAAACACAGTAAACTGAAAATTTGTTAGTAATAAATATTTTTATGAGCAATTCGTTGCCGTTGAAGTAATATATTTAAACCAATGCCTCTATAAAGAGTAAAATTAAAATGTATTTTCAACTTCCCCTATCAGTGCATTTAGTCTTATAGCATAAAATGTGTCTAACCAATCTCTAGCCACTGCAATTTGGCTTTCAACAATACTTCACTTACATAGTGGAATGAAAGATCTATAACTTATGGATTGCTGGCGCAGTGTTCGGAAAATGGTCCATCTCTGCTGTCAATCCGAACCAGCAGGTTGCCCCCCACTACTTAGGCAACCCGAGCACTGTTACACGCGCACTTATGGGAATAATGTGAATTAGCTGGTACAGTTTATCATCATCTTAACACATTTTTCACATTTTGGTACACTGACATGTTCTTATGAATGGTTTTCGATTTATTATTGGTACTTAAAATATTATGTATTAGTCTTAAAATGTTAATTATTTAAAATAATATAAAACGTTCTGGTTAGAAAAAAATAATCGTTTTATAGTAGTGTATTAATTAACTTAATAAATTACTAAGTACACCAGTGATGTAAGCAGTGGTAATTATTCACTAGTACGTTAATGGGTAAATAAAACAACTGCATGCATTTACATTGGTATAGGTTTTATTATTAAAATAACCATTGCCAACAAAAAAACTAAAGAGGCTGTTTTTACTAAAAAAACTAGAGACCATCATGGTCACTCCAGCAATGGGGATTTTACTTAAAACTAATTCTAACCTAAAACTATCAAACACTAAAATAAATAAAACAAAGGATAATAACACATATACTAGGGGTCTGCGGGGCCCCGAATTTTACGGGTTGGGTCGGGTCAATTGAAAAGCTCGACTTCGGTTCGGGCCAAACATACAATTCGGGTCACAGACAGGTTGGGCCAAGTATATATTAACTTTTATTTTTAAGCAATAGTGTACGCAATACGCATAAATATTTTTACTAAAATTCGTAATATACAAATAGTATAAAGAAAGAACAATTTAAATAATCATCGAAGGTCAAGTGTCTAACCACTTATAATCATTCTATTTGTTTTACTGGACAAAACCAATTGTTGACCTGTCAGTGGATGCAGTATTATAGGTTAGTAGTTTTATTGATTGTGATGTTATAATGAAAAGGGACCAAGTGGACTGTGCATGTTTACAAATATAGTTTCCTCGTGGGGCGGGGGCAACAAACTGCCTTGTCAAATAAATATGTCTGTGATTGACAACAGTACACAATCAGTTCAGAGAATTTGTAGATATCCTTTTTTCGTATGTATATCATTTCATGATTGTCAGTAAATTAAGACGTAATTTTTTCACAAAATAAAAATCAAATGAAAATATTGAACACCTTTAGCCCTTAATTTATTTGTTCGTTGCGGTATTCACATAACTTTTGCGCACTGATATAATCGCCCCGTGGTGCTATTCACACAACTTTTGCATGCCGATATAATCGCCCCGTGGCGGTATTCACAAAACTTTTGCGTGCCGATATAATCGGCCCGTGGCGATATTCACACAACTTTTGCGCGCCAATGTAATAGGTCTGTGGCGGTATTCAGTCAGACCAACGGAGCCTGTATTACATCAGCCCGTAGCGGTATTGACAAAACTTTTGTGCGCTGATATAATCGGCCCGTGGCGGTCAAAGGATTAAATATGAAATAAAGATAATTTTAATTCTATTTTTTTTTTTACTAAGGCCTAGCTAAAAATATGACTCCATTTAACCGTTTGGCCTGACCTGACCCAAAAAGCCCGAGCGCCGGAAAAAAACCCGACCCGAACTCTAAAACATTCGGTCCACAGACCCCTAATATATACATATGTACACTTGCCCAAAACTAATTAACAACTTAACTATTTATTTGGCAAATTTAAAGGTATAATAGGGTGTACAAGATTTACCTATTAAAATAACCTTATACATAGCTAAACACATTGAGCTTATTTAACTTTTGGCACAACCTTAGTTTTGAAAAAATTTCATTGGAAGTTTTGTTCCTTGCGTGGTGACAACACATCACTTTGTAAAATAAATGGCCTATTACCTTAATATATTTTATTTTATTACTATATTCAGAATAATTATTATTTGATAAATGCCCTTTAAAAATATTTCCTCCAAAAATCCTACAAGCTAACAGCATTCATTTACATTTAGATCATTATTTTTAATTTTACAAATAAGTAAATGATTGTGCATAAACTTAACTAATTTAAAAACATCAGCAGAAGCTCTCAGTGATCTTCCTTTAGATCAAAATCAGTAAAATGTGTGTAAGAACTTAAATCAGAACTATCATCTATCAGTAGCCTACAACATTCCTGACAACTTAGTTTGGCATATATTTTTCGCACAATAAAAACAAAATTTGTGCAGCATACGAGTAAGGCATAATATAAAAATGACAGGAAAAACATAAATACGAAAAATTGCCACCATAAGCCACTTTACAATGAGCACAAACAATCAGCTATTACTGTAAATCAAATGGCTGAGCGCAGTAAGTTGCCCAAGTGGTTACTGGGATAGACTGCTCCTTGCCGCTTGTCGCCATATGAGCCAGCAATCGATCATAACAAGAATCAATGGGTTAACCAAATATGCTAATTAAAACTGAAAGCTTACTACTTCAGAGTTGCCAATTCTCAACTCTGTTGTAAATTTTTATGTTGTTTTAATTGAACACACATAACAAAAATATCTAACAAAAAAGCTTCTTTGCAACACTTAAATATACGAGGTGTGTTCAGAAAATAAAAAAATGTTTAAATTTCACGGGCTTGGAGAGTCCGATTGTCAAATATTTTTTTTTATTATGTTGGTATACATGTCCTTGAAGTATGATAAAACTTTCAGCTGTTTTCACTGTTGACTTTGTCTGTGACAACCACTAAGGTTAGACGTGTTTTTAAGAGCTCGGCGATTTTCGTTTGTTAAAAGGAATGGATCAAAGAATTTGTATCAAATTTTCTGTAAAAAATGGAATAAAGTGTAACAAAGTGTGTAAAATGTTAACAAAGGCCTTTGGTGAGTCTGCTATGAGTAAAGCAAGGGTTTACGAGTGGTATAAGCATTTCCAAGAAGGCCATGAAGACGTTGAAGATGACGAACACTCTGGATGTCCCAGCACATCAACAACCGATGAAAACATAGAAAAGGTGAAAGAAATGGTTATGAACAATCGCCGAATCATAATTAGAGAGGTCGCTGATGATGTTGGCATTTCGATTGGATCATGTCATGACATTGTTTCCAATGTTTTCTGTATGAAACGCGTGGCAGCAAAATTCATCCTAAAATTGTTGAATTTTGAACAAAAACAGCGGCGAATGGAAGTTGCTCAGGAGTCACTAAATGAAGTCAACGACGATGCTAATTACTGAAACATATTATAACAGGTGACGAAACATGGGTTTACGGATCTGAGGTCAAACTACGGCTCAATCATCCCAGTGGAGGCATTCTGGCTCGCTAAATCCGAAAAAGGCTTGACAAGTGCAATCGAACGTGAAGGTTATGCTCAATGTGTTCTTCGATATTAATTAATGACATAGTGCATCATGAATTCCTGCCACCAGGTGAAATGGTCAATAAGGAGTACTACCTACAAGTTCAATGCCGTTTGCATAAAGAAAACTGAAAAAAATGCCTGGATCTGTGGAAAAACAATTCATGACTTTTGCACCACAATAATGCACCAGCTCACACTTCATTGCTGGTTCGTGAATTGGCTAAAAATAGTACCCTAGCATCCATATTCGCCAGACATGGCTCCGTGTGACTTTTTCCTATTTCCAAAAGTAAAGAGAACCTTAAAAGGCCGTCATTTTACAGCCATAGATGACATTAAAAGCACATCGCTGAAAGAACTAAAGGCTATCTCAAAAATCAAGTTTGAGAAGTGTTTCGAGGATTGGAAGAAGTGCTGGCACAAGTACATAATCTCCAATAGGGACTATTTTGAAGACGACAACATCAATGTAGAAGAATAAATAAATATTTTGTTCAAAAAATTTAAATTCTCGTTACTTTCTGAACACTCCTCGTATACTAATGTTTCAATTATAAGCCAAAAAGTAAACATTTCAATTTAAAAATTTCAGCACAATTCTTAAATGTTGATATGTTTTGCTTTTAATAAACAAAATTTAGCATATAATGAATCAAACCTGTGTGTGAATTTTATCAAATGCAGTCGTAAGTTTCTCATGATTCTTCCATACTGATAAAACTGTTGATAAATAAGTCCATGTTTATTAGAAACACCCAAATTTGATAGGCAATGTTTCAGTTTTTGAATAATTTGCATTCTATCACTTTTTATCACTTAGTGACAGTTGTTTCCTTTTAACATCCGACATTAACAAATGAACCCATGTTTTACAAAGAAATAGTACACTTCTTTGTAAAAACACAGTTTTATAACATGAAACGCTAAAATGAAAATACAGTCACTTTATCAACAGTCGCAGGTTTTTGTGTATAGTTCATCATATCAAGAATCATTATTGTTTGTCCCGCAAGGGGGTGCAGACTAGCTGCACCTATTGAGAGGATTTAGACGTCCCTCATGGTACCCGAATCTAACACACACTTAAACTTACAACACTACACTTACGACTTTAACACTTTACACTCACACTTACATTTAGGGAGGCGATAATAGCCTCAATGTGCTTTTTGCCTTAAAATAACAACAACAAAAAATCATTATTGTTTGAGTTAAGTCATTCCTATTTATTTGAATACAAAAATCATAAGTACTGGTATTTATAATTGTAGTACCCTTTGTAACAGAAGGGTTGCAACTTATGCCAGTATTTTGCTTGTTATTACAGAGTTCTCATTATGTACATCATATTTATTTTTTTATTATAAATAAATAAATAAATATATATATATATATATATATATATATATATATATATATTATAATATTATATTTATTTTTTATTAACATAAAAATGTCTAGTTTCAAAATAGTATTTTGTTTTTTGCATAAATAATTAACTAAAAACAACTAATATTATGTAACTAAGCCAATTACATGCACAAAATCTACCAAGCAAACTCCACATATACTTTAGCGCTCAAGGGATACTTTTAGGCATTAAAATAGTTCATAAACAATATAGAAACTTTCACAAATATAAACATTCCCCTTAAAAAACATGTTTTGAAGCTCTAGACAAAAACCAATGACAAACGAATTTCATTTCTCAAATTGTTTCTTGCAGCTTATACTGAAATATTGACTATATATGACGATTTAGAACACAAGTTAGTATATTAAATGTAAAATTTAAAAAAAACATGTGTACAACAGTAAATTATTTGTTCAAATTTTCAGTAATCATCATTATGAAATAGATCTTTCTGGATAATGAACTTTTTCAAGGTACTACAAAAGCTATGTTTGAACAAAGTTTAATTCTCTGATATCGAAATCTTGTACAAAGTTGTTTGAGTTTGGAAATTTGTTTCACCTCATCAGCAAGTTATTATTTTACAGCTATGGCTACTAATCGTTGTTAAAAGAAAGGAAGATAAGAAGAAGACAAATATGAATAAATAACTACTATAGTTAGTAATGAATTTGACTAAGAAGAATGAGGTCAGTTAAGAAAATCTGCAATGGAAATCTTCTACAATTTAAAAAAATGTAAACTAAAAGAAAAAAATATGAAAATTCCTTTCCCTTGAACATTAGAAAAGATAAAGAAGATCTACTGCAATATACCTATACAATAATACCTATTGGCTGCTTCTTACCAACTGACTTTTCAACTGGTCCTTATCTGCATTTAATTCTGTAATTCGACTAAGAGCATTGGAGAGTTTTTCATTTAAAACTTCGTTGTCTTCTTCTAATTTTCTTCCCTATTTATGAAAATATAAGAAAACATTTTTGTAACTGAATTATTTTTCACTGAAATTAAATAGAATGTGAGGCAGTCAAACAGGAAGATTTCAAGAAAGGGTACTGATGAAGGTAGGCAATAGAATATGTTGTATTTGGGTATCGAGACATTCGGTAATTTCAGCAGCCATAAAATACTGGACAAGTGAGCAACATGCATTTGTTACAAATATGGCTAGTTTTGTTGGTTCTCAGTGCGCCTTCTAGGATCAGTTGAAAATAATTCACATAATGTCTATTAAAAGCCCCTCCAATTAAAAAAGAAATAGCTTTTGTGCAATATCACGAGGCTCTTGGAATAATCGGCCCGTACTTTTCAAACGTAATAAGATCATACTCACAATAAACTCTGAGTGTTATGCTGACATACTGGCAATGTTGTTCTGCCTGTACGATACAGACTAAAACATACTCTTCTAACAGATGGTGCAACATGCCATATCGCCAAAGTTTCTATCAACTTGCTGAGGCATGCTTATTCCGGATGTCTCATCAGTAAGGATGGTGATTTTCTGTGTCTCCCCCCCCCGTTCCCCAGACTTGACAACTCCTGATGTTTTTTTCTCTAGGGATACCTAAAATTTCAAATTTTCATGAAAAACCCACTAAGGATGATTTAAAAGAGTGAATTCTGCAAGAAATCTACTCCATCAGTTGGCAATAGTAAGGAACATTTTGGGTAACTTCACACTCAGACTCTGACAATGTATGCAAAAACAAGGACACCAGATGTCTAACTCCTACTTCAAAAAATGTACATCTCAAGGTACATTCTGTTAAAAAATTTAATAATTTTTTATTCCCATAATTTTAGTTATTTTTTAAAAATCTTGTTTGACTGCCATACCATTTACCTAGTTTAACAGCTTCAATTATAAGGAATGAATTTCTCTGGAACACTTACATCAGTTTGAAATATTTGTTTTTCTAAAGTAGTAAATTCTTTTAACTGCTTATATTCAGTTTCCAAAGACATGGAACGTTCAGTTTCAGCTTTGATTCGCTCTCGAAGAATTCGGGGTGGTGTCTCAGGAGTAGTTGACATGTTTCTAATCCTGTTGAAAGCTGATCTGTTGAAAATAATATTTAAAAATATTAAAAATATATATAAATGAAGTAAAATCATTTGAACTTATTTTACTATGTTTCATTTTCCTATAATAATTAATCTCTAATAAGTATACAAGACATATGTACACTGTTAGGATGTAAAGTAACTTTGATTCTATATTTATAATTACTTTTCATATATTTTATATAAAATCAATTTTTATATGTCCCTTTTTTTAGAATTATCAGGCTTTATAGTGTTTGACAAACTTTCTCACATTGAGTATTTTTCTGAAAATTTGCCAGTTCAGAAGCTATAAAAAAAACAAACAACAGCCTTAACAGTGAACTCTTAAAACAAGTTCACAAGATTTTTAATCAAATTTTATAGACAATTTCATAACTCAAGTCAGTTTACCAAATTTTAAATTAAAAAAAAATTCAGCTAAACAAAACAAATCTGAAAGTGTACAGAACTTTTTTTTTCAATGACATATATTAGATTTTGAGGGGGGATTAGCAACCTACATATTTTGTTTGGATATCTGAGGCAAAATTTGATCAAAACTATTAAAGCAATTTGGTAAAAATAAAAATCCATTTTTTAAATTTATTTATACCAAAAACATTTCCAATTATTTTTAAATTAAAAGATGGTCTTGAGCCATGGACAAATTAAACCTTGTCATCAGAAATTAAGTTATTAATTTTCATTACAACATTGGTTATATTTACAAAACCTTCCGACATTAACTCTTTAAATGTGTTAGTGTGTATGCAATTACTTAATGAAATTGCAGCAAGGAAATTCCCATCACTGTAGTGTTACAACGTAAATGTACACACAATGAAAAACAATACAGGTGTTTCTGTATGTTCCTACATTGGACGTATACAATCCATTGTAGGTACCTGAATGTACAAGGTATATTGTCTATTTATTTTTCTTATTATCTTTGCTAGAACAGCTGTTTGTTTTCATGTTTGACTGCTGATTTACATCAGTATTCACCTATAATTTGTTGTACCAGGTACGTTTTTTTGTCTAATGTTTTAATCGAAGTTTTACTTATTGTTTTAACTGAAGTTTTTTAAAAGTAGCGTAATCACAGTGTATACACATGAAACTATGTTCTGATCTGTGTGTGTGTGTGTGTGTGTGTGTGTGTGTGTGTGTGTGTGTGTGAGAGAGAGAGAGAGAGAGAGAGAGAGAGAGAGATACAAATACTATTTTAAAATATCAAGTATTTTTGTTGTTGTTTTGTTTAATGAAACCTTAACTTATTTGCTAAAATTATTAAAATGTTAGTATTATTAACTGATTTATGGTTATTTTAATATTTTTAAAAATAAAGCGATTTTTGTGTTGGTAAAAAACCCCCAAAGGAAGGCGTAGTCGTGTATAAAATAACTTGTGTGCTTTAGAGTTAAAAACTGTTATAACTTTTTAGTTGATTCATAATTTATGGGTATTAGTTTACTTGATATACTGTTTTAGTTTATGAATCTACATGATACAACCAAAACGTAAGCTAAATCTTTAGAACCAATTTTGAGAAATTAAGTACTTCATATTTCATAATTATATACAGTGAATAATTTAAACGGTATCTTGGACATTCATTCCAAATGAAACTAACAGTAGATCCTAATTACCTATTACTCAATAAACTGCTGCAATAAAATTAGACAATTGTATTTAGTATTAAAATGTTTAGCAGCAGCGATTTATATTAATTAATTAAAAAAATATATAATTATACCCCACACACACACACACACACACACACACACACACACACACACACACACACACACACACACACACACACACACACACACACAATGCCCAGTCAAATCATGTTTAAATATTTTATTACTTATTAGGCTTAATTTGTAGACATAAGTTAGGCTACATTATAAACTCAAACAAAAATATGTTGTCACAAAATAACAGTCTGCAGTTAAAATCACTAACTAAATTTGAAAACATTGTTTTAAAATAAAATACAAAACTATTGTAATTCATTTTTCATTATAGAATAAAATGTAGGCCTGTTTTACATTATTATCTTTTTTAAACAATGATTTAAAAGAAGTCTAGAGCAAGCCATCAGTAAAAATACAGGTGCTGATTGTATACTAACAATCCTAAATAAATATACAATTTATAATCATGTGGGCACTAATGAGGCAATAATCAGCAACAATTATGACAAAACTGTTAAGATCAGTTGTTGATGTTTGTTAAAATGATTAAATTTTTTTCAAACTACTACTTCATTAATCAGGTGATTTTAATCATCTGTTCACAAATCCTAATTTACTTATCTGTACTAATTATTTTTATAGTATAACTTTAGAAATGAAGTGAGGTTATTTTTCGAGTTCTATTGGGGTGTTTTTTATGATCTGTATAATGTTTGAAAGCATTCCTCTAACACTTTTCAATTTGCAAAATTCCCAAATACTAATTTTATTTAGCTCCTCTCCCCAAGAAAAAACATTGTGATAAATTTTGATCGTTGTTAGTGAACCCCCACAAAAAAAAATTAACTACTGAAGTGGTTGTCATGGAAGTCAGATTCAGGACGTGGAATTGAACAGCAATTCTAACCTCCAGATCACAGAACTGCCGCCTCGGTGGCCTAGTTGATAGCATGCTGGGCTTTCAACCCGAGGATCCGGGTTGGATTTTATCATATTTTCATACGCTATAAATCATCCCGTCTGCATTAGCCCAAGTGTGCACAATAGTCGGACGTTAAAAAAAAAAGTTGTTAGAACTTGATTTATATCTCACGTTTGTACTTTTGGTGCAATTTGATATAAATTTGGCACAAAAATCTATTTTGAAAATAACTGGGACAATTTCATTATTCAGCAAAGTCCGTTCAACCATTGCAAATTAAAAAAAAAAAAATGCACAACTTGAAAATCTTATTTTATCATAACCAGATTAAAATCTGTGTAAAATAACATTTTAAATTTTCAAATTACATTGAAAATGAACATGATGCTTATTCATTTATTAGCTGATATTATCTCACTGATGTGATGGAAGCAAATTTCTAATATTATTTTATCTTATAATCAATTGAAAATCTGATTTCACCATCATAACCAGCACTAAAATCTGCACAAATCAGCAATTTAAATCTTAAAATCATGTTGAAATATAAAAATGTATGTGACAGTGATCAAAGTTCATTTTTGTGTTTTAACCCTCTGTTACTACAAAGTGAATTATGCACGCAACTACTACATGAGGTCTCACAGACCGCTTTTTTTAAAAATTTCGAAAAAATTAAATCAATTGAAATTTAAATGTTTCGAACCAATTTTTAACCTTTTATATATCTAATAAATTAACAAAATATGTAGAAATGTGGTTTTTTTCATTACTTATATTTATTTATAATTTTTGAAAAATTGTTTCAAAATTGCACAGTTTCTAAAAATGTCTCTAAACATATAAAAAGTTATTTTTTTATTGAAATTGTATTTTTTTAATACTTGATAGTATACAGAACGTAAATAAACAACATTGCTTTATTTAATGCATACCATAACCTTATTTTTCCTTTTTCAAAATTTGAATCTTTTTTGTGAAATAGAAAGAAAACGCAGGATTCCCAAGACATAATATTTTTATTTAGACTTTATTAATATTTATTTGTAATGATAAATATGTAAATAATAAAAAGCATGAAATATTGATAAATTATTTGAATAAAATTGTAATATGAAAGTAAACAAAACTACTAAAATTGTAAACAAATTGAAAGTTTGATATGAAAAATTACAATAGAGTGCAAACCTGAGCATCAGCAGCTGTTAGTTGTCATGATCACTTTTGCACTGAATACAGATTTTTTTGGCACACTGTAAACATATTGGTTTTCCACAAACACAACACGGATATTGGATTTCTCTTTTGAGGCGGGGCGAACAGATGTAGCATGTCTTCCTGACTTCGAAAACATCCAATTGAATTACTGCAGGTGGATTCTGGATCTGCAGAATACGCTTGATAGCAAGCTTTGTTTCTTCCGTGATATGGTGACCTCTATCCAATCTCCATTATTAGTGATTGTAATAATGGAATCACTAATGACTTCGCCAGATTTTTCATAAAGGCTAGTGATATCTGCAGTATCCCTATAGGATTTGTATAATACAAAGAGTTCACACCTGCTGATATGTTTATCATAGGAAGAAAATTGCCATTGGCCACCTTCGAGACCGCCTTTGGGTTGAGTAGTTTGAGCACATTTGATCCAACGGATTCATTCCCAGACTTAAAAGCTGCACCGTAGATAAGAAGACCTATGAAACCATTAAACTCAATGAGATCAATGTCTTTGATATATATGAAGTTGGAGCTTTGTAGTTTGGTGTAATAGAGGTTATTTTCACATTTGTCCACCTTATAATTTCATCTAAAATATCACTGGAAAAAAAAAATTTCCACACACTTTCTATATTCGAATTAGTGCCAAGATCAGAAGCTCTTGTCTTGTTGGGAGGCCCTTTTCTCCATTTGAATGCCGGTGTTTCTTATCATTTCCTTTGTTCTGCGCCCAAAGTAGTAAGTATGACGCCCCGTTGACGGTTCACATTATTTGTTAATATATCATTCCTGCTGCCTTCCTCTTTTTCAGTATCAGATATATTATTTAGTGCAGCATTTTCCTCTATATTCCTCATATTATTTTGAATATCAATATTGACCGAAATCAGTTCATTCCTACGAGTTTCACTGTCTCTAACAGGTTCATTTTTAGTATCACTTTGCTCTGAATCTGTAGCATGATCACTCACTTCTGTATAATCAGGGTCTTGGTCACTGTCATCTAATTCTTCTTCCAAGGCATCAAAAACTAGATCTTCAAATTGACTAGAATATCTAAATGGATCTTGTATTCGTTCAGTAGTTTGCCTATTGCTCCTCTTTACTTTCTGAGAAGTTGATGTGTTAGCGTCAAAGTCCATTGTGACAGTTCAAATATACTAAGTAATATTAAATAATTATAATTATAATAAAAGAATAAGTAATGATTTATATTATTAAAAATAAAGGAATAAATAATGATTTATATTAAAAAAAACTACTCACATAACTACTACAACACGTCAGGTAGACCGCTGCTAAGATAGCGTAAGTACTACAATACGTCTAACAGACCGCGATCTATTAATAACTCACAAAGGTCACTCAACTAGATGGCGACACATATACCACTGATAAGAAAGAACAGTGTCTGGAAGGTACTGGAAGGGAGCAGGCACCAGGTTGTGCAGTATGGGAATTATGGGATTTTGAATTTCCCTTGCGGTCTGTCAGACCGCTTGTAGTAGTTAAGGGTTAATATAAAGAAATATATTTCAAAATTTAAAAGCTGATTTTAATACTGATTATGATGGTAAAATCACATTTTCAAAAATGTTACAAAGTGAGATACTGTTGATAACTGCTTCCATGTTAGCGACAAGACTATGTGCTACTATTATTTTTGTTTCCTATGGTCTTTTCAATGTTGTCTTACACTATATTTGTCCTAGCTAGCCAATATAATCTCAATTATTCTGTTTCATATTTGTTGCTACTTTATTTGCTTATGTCTACAAATTATACCCAAAATAAAGTAATGTTACTGTTTTTAATTTTTTTAACCTATTTTTCTTAATAAGATAAAATTGCTTTTAAATTGGCTATATTTATATATTTTTAACAATAAAAAAAATCATAATAATAGCCTAATAATAATTTTAAACTGTAAGCGTTTTAATCAATTAAGTTAAAGGTTGTTAAAAAAATTAACATGAGATGTTGGCGCTTTTAAATATAACTTTGTTTAGTAGCAAATTACATCTAAGTAATGTTGATGAAACAAAAAAATTAATTAGTCTTGGTTACACAATTACTGACAGAGTGCAACACAACATTAGAATTTATCCTTTAAGATTGCATGAATACAATAGGTAAAATTTAATATTTATAATTATAGTATTAACAATTTAAACACTTACGGTGTAACAGATTTGATATTTTCTTTCAAAAAATCTTGTTTTCGTAATGATTTTCTTTCCTTATTTTCCATTTTCGGCAAATCATATTCTAATCCTTTTGTTAACTCTTTAAAACAAAAACAAATTAATGAAACATTTAACATAAAACACAACATAATTTTATAAAAACATGATGCTAAAAAAGTAAATTATATATTTAGTGGAACTTTGTTATAATGTCACTGAAATGATCAAGAAAAAAAATTATATATACAAGTATGACTTTATGAAAAAATCTATTTTAAAATCCAATAAGGAATAAAAAGTAAAAAACTGTGAATATCATTGCACTGATCTATAAATTTTATCACAATATTTACGTGTTTAAGTATACATAGTTATGTAGTATTTGTATATAAAAAATATAAATACAGTATATTTTAAAATATAGTACAAAAAAGGAATAATATTATGCATTCACAATCATGTCTGTGTCTAAATGTCATATAATAAATTAAACATACATTATAGAGATTAGTTTAGAACAACTGCAGTCTCGCTAATCTGACCTAAACTGGGCACAGCCAGGTCGAATTAGTTGGAAAGTCAGATTACACGGAAACCCATTAAAAAACGTTTAAAAGTATTGAATTGAATTTATTACATTAAAAAACTTTGAATTACATGTATTATTACTAAATGTATAGTACTAAAACATAAAACAGCACAGAATTTCACTACAGTAATAAAGAGCAGTGCATCAATTCATCAAACTTGATGGAAAAAATTTGTATTTGTTTGATGCCTCATATTTTTATAACTCATATTAAAGGTTGGTAGTGGTTTTTAGAGATGAATGCCGTGCAGATGTATAATGAAGATCACTTTCTTTTTATTATATGTGTTTAAATTTTCATGTATCAATTGGATTCATTTTAAAAAATTTTAACAACCCTGACTGATAAACAGTGTTGTACTGTAGTTAAAAACTGTTAAAATAACAAAATACCTTGAATTTCCAATGCACCAAAGGAATTATAATGTCTGGGAGAAATCACTGCATCTTCTTGAATGGGTGACAAGGAAAATTGCATTGGAAGTAATGGTAAACTATCGATCTGACCTCCCCAAGTGCATCTTCTCTTGGATTTCCTAGGATTCCGATTTTTCTACAATAAAATAAACAATAAACTAAACTAGCTAAACGATAATAATTTCAACCTAAAGCAAGTCTTCTTTTATATTCTCACTAAATAAATTAGAGTCTATTTAGAAAGTAATGGGCCATTTACTTGACAAAAATTCATTTGCTGAGTTACTTTATTGATAACTTTAAAAATAACTTTATTGTAGAATAATATTCAAACATTTTTTAGTACAACAGACTCCCGATCATCTGGAGGCGGTTCACCCACGAGAAACAGAGGAAAAAATTATGTTCATCAAATAATTTTGGTGAAAAGCATTCACTGTATTTATTTTATGTATGACAGAGTAATTCACCTGAATAATTCATGTAGACCTACTATATACTTCAAAATACAGTATAATACAAATACAATATACAATACAATATACCTGAAAGAATGTGTGTCTCTCTGGGGTAAAGCTAGCGTTTTCAAAAATGACCACTGCTTATTACATTAGCAAGTCAATGTTTCTAAAGTTGATTAGCATAACAGTGGCCAGAAAGGTTACACACTCAGCTACATGACACCTCAATATACACCTTAGTGTTGTGTATGAATCTACATGCAGATTAAATGAGGTTTCTGCATCACTTAATCCTGTGTAAAATCTTGAATCTGCTTTATTGCAAAGAAATTTTATTCAACAAAACTTTAAAATTAATATTTACAAGACTTGTAAAAATTGGAACAACGATACAATCAACATTATCACTGAACTGAGGAGGGGCACTATGCTGAAGTTATTGTATCACTTAACATACCTATAAGTATTGTTCAAAAAAATTAAAAAATAATAAAAATGTCATTCGATCTGGGTCACACTCGGTGAGCTGTACAGGAGTAGAGTTTTGCAGCTCTTAAGAGACTGCACAATTGTGGCTGCATGATGTGCCACACTTAAACCTATCTAACAAGCAAAATGGCACCAAACAAAGAAATAACTTGCTAATTTAGTGGGATATATTAAAATGTTCTGTTATGATTACGTTAAGACAAGAAATCTACCTTTTCACCCTTCCTACTGCTACATAACAAAAATAATTTAACTTATAATATTTTTAAATTTTTATACCATAAGCTGAAATTATTGTTACCTCTCTGGTGTCAGACACCCCAGAATTGAGAAGATCTTCCTTCATCTTGGTAATCCGTCTCTCTTGTTCTTGCAAATTCTGCAGTTTAGTTTCTAAAGCTTCTTTTGAAGAATTCATTTTTTTTGTGTTCTGAAAAAATGCAATACAGAAGTTAACAAATATATTAGGGATGGGCATTTCTGCTATTTTTACAAAATATCAACAAACAGTTTGTTGGAAAAAAATAACTGTTTGGAAAAAAACAGGTTTAGAAAACTGAAACTCAAAGTTGTATTAGCAGCTGAAACATAAAGCATAAACGTTCAGTTTTCTAAGACTACTTTTTCATTCCCATTACCACCATGTCCTTAATTGTTTTTGGGTGTAAAGCATTTAGAAAAAAATAATCATTATAAGTGTAGTAATAATTAAATTACATTCTCAAAACGTAATATATATGTATGCCATTTTACATTTACAAAATGCAATGAATTTCTAATAGAAGCATTCTTTTTTTTACTTAAAAATTAAATAGTCCTTTGCATATTTACTGAAATGCAAACAATTTAGAATATTTTTAGGTGATTAAAAAATATTGATGATTGGTAATAAATATAAAAAATATGTTTAAATAAAATTAGGTTATGTATTTACAAAATGTGAGATGTTACTATCATATTTTTATTTGGGAGAAAGTAGGTTTTCACTTTTCAACACTGAAAAAAGTAATCTTAATAAGTACAATATAGTAATAAGAACATAGGCCAGATATGTTTAAATAACATTGGCTATATATAGTTACAAAATTATAGGTTATTAACATTAGGTTATTATAAGTTAATGATAGGTTATTAACCTAAAATAACCTGAAATTATTCAAGATATATACAAGAGTAGATATTGTGAATTTTAAAAAGTCCACACATCCAATAAATAATTAAAAACTATGCACTTAATTCTAAAAACATAAAAAAAGTAAAAGAAAACTTTCAAAATTGTTCACTAAATATTTTTAAATTTCTAAACACAAAGTAAACTTTGGAGAAAAACTAATATAAAACACAATTATGGCTGTTTTTACAGTTTAAAAAATGTTTGAACAACAAATTTTACATCTAAAACTTTCAAATAACTCGCAACAAAATAGATAAACTTTGACAACGCCCAAACAGTTCTTACTTCACTACGTTGCAACAAGAAACTTTGAAATAGAGGGAAAATTTATAGCAGGTTACAGAAAAGGTGTTTGCACTGTTTGCTGGAAAACAGTTTAGCAGGAAAATAGCAGTAAAATTAGTTTTAGCTCTTGCGGCAACGTTCGAATAGAACGTAGGTGGTGGGGAAGTCCAAACTGCTGTTCCTTGTTTCCGTTTGGAAAAGCAGTTTGTTTTTCGTACATAGAAAAACAGTTTGTTTTAACAGTTTGGTGTTATTTTACCCATCTCTAAAATATAATACACCTAAATTACATTAAAAAAACAATGTAAACATGTCTGACTCAACTATTTCAAAAAAAGGTCAATGTTTATTCTAGAAACAATTGTATCAGACAAATGTATACGGGTTTTCAATGAAATATGTAGAAATTTTTTGTCACTAATGTATATAGAAAATTTCCAGTTATAAAATTTAAAAAAAAAATTAATTCAATGAAATAATAAAAATTAACTAGACTACGAGGAAGGCACAGAACATTAAAAAGTGATTGATTTAGTGTACCAAAAGTTGGGTGAAACAAATAAAGAGAGAATAAAAATTAACAAAACTTATTATTAGCTCAACCAAAACAAAACTCAAATTGTTATTACAATTCACACATAAAAGAAACAGTAACACAACAAAATACAAGATTAGTTAAATAGATCAAAAAAGTACTTTAATTAAATAGATCATTCAATTAATTTGTTTCAAATCTAATGGTAATCTTTGTATTGATCTTATTTGATCTCTATTCTACTTATACTAGCACATAAAATATAATGATTCAATACAACAATTCTAACATTCGATTTCTATCCCTAAAATTTAACCAGGTACTAAAAATGATTCAGTGGTATTGATCGATCAATATTTGTTTAAATTAATCTTGCAAATAAATTACAATAAATGGAAACAAACTAATTAAAAAAACCCTTTCCACTACTGAGGGGCAATCTATAAATGATAAACTAAAAACTAATCGTACAACTATTTCTAATCTAACAATACATAATTATTCTTATAATCTAAATCAAAATTTAAATTGTCCAGAGGTCCTTTGAGTCTATCACATAGGTATCACAATAAAAGAATTTTATTTTTTCAAATGTCTACTTAAAACATTAATCTCAGGGGGAATTAACACACTGGTCTCATTCAAGTTTTTTCAAAATGAAATAAGAAATTCTATCATGGATGTTTCAAATTGAAAATGTTCATTACAAATCTTTTGTTATTTAAATATGTATATCCATATCACAATCATATCAGTATGAGTTATTATATTAGCTTTGCTTTAAGCTAATTTTAAAAGAACAAATTAAAATTAAAACCTGACATACACACTGAAAATAATTAAGTCAGATCTCACCCATTTTCTCCAAAATTATTGACATTTGTCTCTCTCTACCACTCTAATATATTTTTGTTGCTAATATTGATTTATATTACTGAACTTCACAAATAATCACAACTTTCGCAATATTATTTTGATGAACGAGCTGCCTCCAACCCATGCTCGTATTTTAGCGGGATTAACTTTGTTACGTAATTTTGGATAAAATTTTGCTAAGACTGATTTATTTAATTACATTAATTTTTCAATTAGTTTGCCTATTTTAAATTTTCGTTGAATTGCGTTCCCTAAACCTATTTCTCTTGTATCAAGCCAAAAATTGATTAACGTAGTTCTGTGTATATGCTTGGTTTTTCTTCCAGCTATGTTGATAGTGTCCAATATGTCTACCTTGTTTATTGAGTTATAGCCTATTTCTATCTTACCTTTGATTCCGACATTCAATGCCTATGAAAATATTGTTTTTGTTCCTAAAGTGTTGATTTAATGATATAATTTAGTGACCCTCATCAAATAAGTGATTATTTAATAAAGTGAAATATGTTTGGACTAGGCCTGACACTATCACATCATCGCATAAGTTTGTTTACATTTCTTAGCTTGGTTAGTGTCATGTTTGTATTTAAGTCTTTACAACCTATATTGTAATTTGAATTATGAATTGTTACACAGTTTATATTTAATTCACTTTGCGATTCTGACATGCATTATCGCTTTGCACATCAAAACTAAAACATTACAGAATCAGGACAATCCAATAGTTTTATCCGAATACAAAATATACAAACTTTTTACCAAATATTTCTCAAGAGCGAATGTGAAATCAATATATAAATTGGCCTCTGTTTGTATAATCAATGTAAAATAAAATTTTGTTTATGGTACACAGTTTTATATACTGTATATTACCTAACATTCTCCTCATGTATTATCTAATATTACATATTATCCTCATGTGTTATATATAATTTTTTTTGTATTATCCAATTTTCTGACATGTATCCTCATATATTACATAATATTATGTATTATCCTACTAACTGACATTACCCTCATATATTATCCTATTATCTGACCTCATCCTCATGCATTACCTAATGTTATGTATTATCCGATTATGTGACATTCTCATCAAATATTATCAAATTTTATGTATTATCCTATTATCTGACATTGTCATGTATTACCTAACATTATGTACTAACCTATTACCTGATATCATCATGAATTACCTAACATAAATTATTCTATTATCCGACATTATACTCCTAATTTTATATATATATGACTACTTACCTCCAATTCCTGACTCAGTATTGCAATTTGCCGTCTGTATTTCTTTATGAGTGCAGCATCATTATATGTTTCATTCAACTCAGGTTTGTTTTTCACATTTTTGGCACGCAATGCAAAACTAAAGAAATAGATTTTATAAAATTAATATTGTACAAATTCAATTCCAGCATGTCTGCTGAATTCCACTACCAAGTCACTATACAAATTCCAAAGTACAACAATATTAGGAATTTTTTAGTTATGCTTTTTAGATAATGCTTAACCTCTTAAGCTGGTGTGATGTAATAAGTGACTTTTTTTATCAATTCGGATGGAAGTGAAAGTAAAAGTGACAATGAAATTGAAGTTGTTGAAGATCCTGTCCCGAATCCAAATGTATGGATGGAATTCAGATGCATGGACAAATCAAGGTGTTAGACCTCGATTTCCTTTTTTTTCAAACAGTGGTATTCAAATTAATATAACTTCAAGTGACAAAAACGATCCGTGTTTATTTTTTGAGCAATTTTTTGATGACAAGATTTTGCAGTTAATAGTTGATCAGAGAAACCTATATGCTGAACAATTCTTTGAGTCACCTTATATTGAAGCCAAGATCTAGGGCTCGTGGTTGGGTACCAACAAATACACAAGAAATAAAATTGTCTATTGATTCTTGAAGGAATAATAAAGAAACCTACATTGCAGTCATATTTCAGTCACAGAGAATCAATAGAAACAAAAATTTTTTATAAGGTAATGTCCGAAATTCAATTCTCAATATTGCTAAAGTTTATTCATTTCATAGGCAATAAAACATCCACACATTACAGTGGAAACTTTTAAAGTTTCACCTATTTTCAATCATATAGGTGAATCATAAATGCAAATCATTGTACATTCCCAGTCAAGGAAGTCTCCCCCATGTGTGGCCAAGTCTCAGCTATTATGGAAAGGTCGTTTGTCATGGAAACAATGCATACCAAAGAGAAAAAGATTTGGTGTAAAACTTTACAAATTATGTGAAAATTCATCAGCTTATATATGGAATATGATCATTTACACTGGAAAGAACACCGATTATGGAGAAAACTATCCTAATAACTAGCAGAATAGTTTTACAAATGTTGCATGATCTTCTGAACAAAGGTTATACAGTTTACCTAGATAATTGGTATACCAGTGTTGGTTTGGCCAAATAACTTTGTGATTCAAAAACAGACATTGTCAGTAGTACCCTTCATCTTGACAGAAAAGGGATCCTACCAGAAATGGAAACAAAAAATCTAAAATGCGGAGAACACATCGTGCGATATAAGAAAAAACTAATGGTTTTACATTGTTGTGATAAAAAAAAATATATTATTGAGCTCTATACACGACAATACATTTGTTAAAATAGAGAAGCCGTTCAAAACAATTGTCAAACCAAAAGTTGCAATTGATTACAGAAAAAAATGGGAGGTGTAGTCCAAAGTGATGAACAAATCGAAGCTTACCAGATCCCTCGAGAAAGAGTTAAAAATATTATTTCAAAATTTGTCTACTCTTATGTGATATAGTTTTATACACACATACAAAATTGCTGTTTATAAAATGAGTAATTTTTCATATTGCTGTGTCCATTGTTCATATCTATTGTCTTTATAAAAAATGTGATGGTAAACAAGGCCAATTGCACTTTTTTGGTTGATTTGGTTGAAAAATTGGCTAAAGAAAATTTGACTGTCAGTGATAGATCTTCACCAAATGTAGAACGACCATCTACGAAACCCACACCAACTCAACTTGTAGAAAGGCATTTTTCTGATTATATCCCCGGAACTGCTGCCAAAACCAATATTACTAGAAGGTGTAAGGTTTGCTACGATAAAGGTATCAGAAAGGAAAGCAGGTACTGGTGTCCAGACTGCAGAGTAGGTCTTTGTGTTGTACCATGTTTCAAAATTTATCACACTAAATAATCATAAAAAACTGGAAGTGTCATGTAATTTCAAATTAGAAATGTTGTCATAATGTATTTTTATTATTTCAATTTTATTTTTGTTTTTAAGTCTATTATTTCTCATTTTTATTTTGTCTGTTTCATAAAAACTTTTATTCCTGTACCTTACGTACTAATGAATTTATTTATAACATTTGTATACTATAACCTCCAATGTTCATGATTGAAAATGTGGAAAAAGCTAGGGACTTGCCTGGAACACAATAAAAACATCATTCTGGTAACATCTGAGACATCAGATATCATTATCGTGAGGAGCAGTCAATGTTGACACAGATGAGTAGGAGCTACAAGCTAAAGAAAGTTCCATCTATTGCCAATATTTTGTCATAGTAAAGTCATCAGTAGTGTGTTTTTTGGTTGTCTAGTAAAACTGACAATATATAAATACAAACTTAAAGTTTGATTAACAAGACTAAAATAAACAAAAGTTGTATGTTAAAGTACCTGCTACCCACATTAAAATAATACACAATGTAATACGAGGGTTGATCAAATATAAACGAGACTGATTTTTTAAAAAATTTATTGCCTACTTACAAATTATTCTTGATACAACTTATTTTTCTACATAGTCTCCCGCACGAGTAACACATTTTTCCACACGGATTGGAAGTTTTTAATTCCATCTTCGTAAAAAGTTCTTGGGCGTTCATTGAGCCATTGGAGCACGAACGTCTCCACCGCAGAATCGTCTTGGCACGCTGGCCTCAAGCGCCTCTTTGAGTGGCCCAAACAGGTGATAGTCGCAGGGTGATAAGTCTGGACTGTATGGGGGATGTTCCATTGGTTCCCAGCCAATTTGATTGAGTTTAAGCCTCGTAGCGTTCGCCGAATGTGGTCGGGCATTATCGTGAAGAAGAATGACGTTTCTCGCCGGTTTAGATTTCCTTTTCCTACGAAAAGACTGTTTTGCGGCCTCTAAAACATCGCAATAATATTGTGCCATTATTGTGCGTTGTTGATGGAGGAAATCGACGTGAAAGGCGCCTTGATTGTCGAAAAATACAGTGGCCATTACCTTCCCGGCCGACAATCGTGATTTGGCCTTCAGAGGCGCCCTCTCTCCCCTCTTCCGCCACTCCATACTTGCCTGTTTCGACTCGGGAGTGTAATGGTGAACCCATGTTTCGTCACAGGTGACAATCCGGTTTAATAATGCCTCACCATCTCGTTCAAATTGGGTCAATAGTCGCTGGCAAATCTCCACACGATTCCGTTTGTGAACGTCGGTCAAAATTCGTGGAACCCACCTTGCAGAAACTTTGCTGAGTTACAGGTTTGATGTAACGATTTTTTGAACGCTACCATAGCTCAACTGGAGTTCATCTGCAATAAATCGCAGCGATATACGTCTGTCTTCGTCCAGGAGCTTCCGAACAGCATCAATGTTTTCATCCGTGACGGAAGTGGTCGGGCGACGATCATGGCTGAGGTTTTCTACTGCTTCCCGTCCTTCGGCGAATTCCTTGTGCCAAGCAAAAACGCGAGCTCTTAACAGGGTCCTGTCCCGTATTGAGCCGTCAATCTACGAAAGATTTCAGTCGGATTGACCCCCTACTTGGCCAAAAACTTAATAATAATTCTCTGCTCCACGGAAACGTGCACTTCACTCTCACTCATTGTATAGTTTTATACTGAAGGGTCCGAACGGAAATGTTGCCTGTCTACGCCCGTCCCAAACCTCCCAGGCTACCTGAAACCCCACCCTTTAGAGTTCAATGTCCAACGGAAAAGTTTTTAGAAAGTCAGTCTCGTTTATATTTGATCAACCCTCGTAAAATAGTCTAATATACTGTTTTTAAACTATCTTTATTAAAAAGAATAACAAGTGCAAAAATCTTACTTTATAAAACTTATCTGACAACAAAAACAAAAGTCTGGCCAATTTGGTACCCAGCCGTCAAGATCCCACATCTTTATTTACAAAGCAAACATTATGCTGCTTAGTGTCAATTAGTCAATGATGCTTGTTAAAAAATTTCATTTACTATTTTGAAATGTTCATAAGTTATAAAAGCAAATAAGCAGCATTGCCTCCAAGGGAAGGTTACAACAGCCGTGTTAATTTGCTGTCCTAAAGCTGACATATGATTGCCTACAATAAAGTAAAAATAACCACAATTATTAAACAAAATTAAACACAATTATGTGAGATAAATGTGTTAAAGAGTATGAGACAATAAGCAAACTTTTTTCATCACAGAAATGACAGTGAAGATATGTTTTTCTTATTTCTTTTTTTTATAATTTCAAATAAGCCGGAACTTTGGATAAACGCGATCCAGATAATCATGTCCCTAGTGCATCCAAGTTTAAACAAAGAGGGGACGGGAAGTAGAATGACGAATCATGTAAAGCATAGATACTTTATCCGTACTGTATTTACGAACTTTACACCGATTACACTCTTTTACACAATAAATGTTGTAATTTGTCTCTTTCCGAAATGCCGCATAATTACTACAAGATTACCAAGGTTCTACTGTACTATATAAAATGTTGTAGAGTTAACAAGTGAACTATTCAACTTACTTTATTGTGTTTAGAGTCTGATCAATAACAGTTGGTGTAACTGTACATATGATGACAGTGAGAGCATTGCCTCCAAGGGAAGGTTTCAACAGCCGTGTTAATTTGCTGTCCCTAAAGCTGACATATGATTGCCTAAAATAAAGTAAAAATAACCACAATTATTAAACAAAATTAAAGACAATTATGTGAGATAAATGTGTTAAAGAGTATGGAGACAAATACAGTTTTACATGCATCTGAGGCAGCATAATGCTTTGAAAATACTCACAGTAGCAGCAATGCTAATAAGACGAAAATTTAATTAAGCCTAATTTTATTTTTCCATTGTACATTTTCATTCTTCTGGTACAGTAAACAAGCAAAATTTCTGCTTCTAGTGTGGTAATAACCCTATTGAACTTCACTAACAGCATCTAAACAGCCCTAAACTTACAGTGTAGTGTGGTGACAAAACTTCTTCTGCCAAAACTGAATGAACTATTCAATAAATATGAGGCAGAGCATGTGTGGTTTCAACAAGATGGTGTAATGGCTCACACAGCTGGTCACTTCCTCAGAATTTTGAGATATGTTTTGCTGATCATGTTATCTCGTTACGCAGTGACATTAAGTGGCCACATGTACACCTGATTTGACCGTATGCAATTTTTTTCTTTGGAGCTGTCTCAAGGATCGGGTATACCAACATTGTTCTTAAACTTTGGAAGCTCTTAAGAGAAACAAAAAAAGGTCCTGAAATGACTCACAGGATTATGGAAAACTACTGGGGGAGACTCCATCAGTGCATCAACAACGGAGACCACCACTTGAATGACATAATGATCGTAAGTAATTGAAAATGGTATTATAATTATGCATTATAAAAATGGTATTAATAAAATGCACAGTTTATAATTAAAATTCTTTTTTTATCATGCATTATCTAGTTTTTATTAGCTTTCATAATCAAGGAGTTCTGTATGCCACATCTATGTAAAAACCTATATATGCTTTGTTCAAGTATCACATAATAAATATGTGTTAAAAAAAAACAAAAAACACTGTTTACTACTATACCAACTAAGTTTTCGATTAGAATTGGTTGAAAATGTTTATTTCACCCTTCATTTAGCTCGCTAAGTTGTTTGATCACAAGCCCTAGAGTCGTTAATGAGCTGTTGATATGACATCCTTCTTTAAACCTGTCCCCAGTGGTGCCGCTCTGTGCTGCACGTTCCGAACCCGCAAGATCAACCAAATTCAACTGAGAAGTTCTTACGAAGCGTTCATCTTCATTTTCTTCTTCACCTGAAGAAGTTCGTTTGCTAGAACTTTCCAAGATCTGTAAAACGTTAATGTTCAATTAACATTTTTTTTTAGGATATAAAATAGGTACTAATTGCATTTGTTTACTTTTATATCAATCTCCATTTCGGCAAAGAAGACTCTATAGGAACTGATGTACAGTTAGAATTTTTTGTTGTTGTTATTTTAAGACAAAAAGCACATTCAGGCTATTATTGAGGCACGAGTTTAAAGTGTTAAAGTCGTAAGTGTAAGTATGTGTTAGAATCGGGTACTGCGAGGGACGTCTAAATCCTCTCAATAGGTGCAGCTAGTCTGCACCCCCCTGCAGGGATACAGTTAGAAAACTAGATTATTATAAACCAACTAACAGTACTTTTCTGGCATGGTGTCTGAAGCAATGACTCACAGAAATAACCTTGGTGGCATTCAACACACAGAAATAACCTTTGGTTAATAGGACACGGCGACCAAAGAGTTAAAACTTGATGTCAGACTAAGTTTACATATGAAGTGCAACAACAAATAAGCAATGTTGTACTCGATAGGTAATATTCCTTTTTATTTTAGGATTTTTTAACATTTAACAATTCATCCACCAGACTAATAGCATATTTAGCATAATATTAAACAATTAGGCCTATAAAAATTGATAGACAACAACTTTTAACTTAATATATCATAACATATTTTTTATGATAATTTATATATATATATATATATATATATATATATATATATATATATGTGTGTGTGTGTGTATATATGTGTGTGTGTGTGTGTGTGTTTGTGTGTGTGTGTGTTTCTGAGATATTTGCACCAAATTTCACATCAGGTTGTTTAGAGTACAAAGACAAATACAAGAGTATGGCGGTGCCACTGTATAAAAACATGAATATGAATATTGTGTGCGTATCAACAGTACTCATGATTAACAAAATAAAGTAATCATTTATTAACTTATTGCAGTACTAATAACTAAATGTTTTTTAATTATCAACAAAATAATTTAAAATATTAATTATTTTAAATATTTTTTTAAAATAAATGATTACTTACAACTCTAAAAATAGTATGAGACCTAGAAGAGCGTTCATTCAAATTAGTTTCTCCTGTCCTTCTGGTCTGCTCTCCAGAGTACATATTTTCAAGAACCTAAACACCAAATTCATTATACAGACCAAATATTAAATCTGAGATACACGGTTATCAGAATCTGCACCTGTAGTTCTACAATTCCACGCAGTATTTACAATCACCCTTCTGTCCACCTCCATAAAACCCACAGAACATTTAAGCCATTGAAAATAGGAAGAGCAAAAACAACAAAATACGATTTTTTGTAACTATACACCGTTTTCATGGGTTCGCCCTTTCTATTTATCAGACTTGCAATATAAAAATGTGTGAGGTTATTAAGCAAACTAGAGTTAGCACTGAGAATAGACAGAACGAACTCGGTAACGCCCAGCCAATAAGATCGCTATACTGTCACGTGACAGCCAATGTAATGGCCTTGGATTTGCTTCCATACATACCTATCAATCATAAACAATATTTTATAAACAGATTCAAAGGACAACAATCTCTTGGTTAACATCATGAAGTAACAATGAATGACATAGCAGAAGATGACGTTAGATTTATAATTTTAACATATACTTTGTGACAGAAAATTTTTTTAGTTATCACCAAAATAAACTTTTTATAAAATTAATTTTAGATGATAAATTTTGACTCAACATTTAATTTAGATTTTGTAAGCTTTATTTTAAAAAAAACATTGCTTAGTTTTATTATTTTTGGATTAAAATATTTTGTTCGATATGATAATTTAATATTTAACAAATTTTATTATTAATAAAATTATGATTATACATCGAATTTTTTATAGTTTTGTTAATTCCCATGTTATAAAATTTAAATTTAAATAAATATTACATAAAGGCATATAAATAAATTACAAAAGAAATTAAAAATAAAATACAGTAATTTTACTGTAATATGAGAAACTAATAAAAACAAATTGGGTAGTTTTTGGCCATATCATATTAAAATGAAGACGGTTGTTTCAGGAGCCAACTATACACAAAAATTTCATCTTGTAACTGTTACAGCAGCAACATCTTGGAACTGTTATTCTTCTAGTGCCTTTTTAATAGGCCCAGTAACATTGAAATCACATCACAGTTATAGGGAGGATGAATTCAGTCCATTTCATTTCCTCTTATTTTGCACAAGTTAGAAAGAAAAAACAAGGGTCACACCTGGCACACACTTAACAGAACCCTAGATCAATTGTAAATGTTTGTCAGCTCCTATAACTGATCTTAGGACGGTGATCACATCCCTCATTTTCAGTTCGTTTTTGTCTTTCCTTAAGTTCCTACACCAGGCAAACAAATGACAATATCCTTGACAATGTTTGATCCCTGCACTATGCAGCCAATCTTTACAGAATTTCAAACAGTTTTACACCTTTATAAGCGAAAAAAATTTAATGATGATGTACTGTGCAGTAGACGGGGTGTACCTTTTTCTCCAACATCACTACTGCCGAATTAGACAACCACCGGTTTTCCCACTCCTGACATCCCTATCAATGTATGTTAGAAATAGCTACAGTTATATCAATACTTTCGATAGATATTTTCCTTTTGATATTAGCAGTATTGGTATCAATATTAATGTTTCAATAATATTGAGGTACTGACACAAAAATACAAAATATCTTATAGTGATATCGGTCAAAAATATTTCCCATTTTATCTATGTATGTCTTTCATAAACATAGAGGTTACTCAGCAAGCAGGAAATAAACAATTGACTATTTATGCACCAAAGTGTCACCTGTCTGCCTACGTTTTTCTTATCGCCTTATTGTACTATATTTATCTAGTATCAAGGCAAGAACACATTATTGTTTTTTTTAATATTCTTTGTTGTATTTATACAACAACTAGCTTTACCCGTCATGGCTTTGCCCGCAATCATAATATTCATTAAAGATAATAAAATTTATAGTCGATTTTGAAAATCAGAATAACTTTATTTCAGTTTAATATATTTCTGTATACAATATTGTAAGATTTATGGTTTTTGGCCAATACGACACTGCTACTCGACACTCTAGAACAGGCAACATATAACTGACCTTGGGAGAAGCATGGAGATCCCAAATGTATTCCTGCTACTCTTAATGTCTGACCCCTGCGACTTATTGAAACCGTGTATGTCGGAAGCGAAAATTGTCATCAGGGTTTTATTCACGCATCACTGTGTTAGGACTAACAACTGTGTCAGTTAGGCTATGGAGTATTATTTTTTTTTAAATAAAGGTTTTTTAACGCATCACCGTGTTAGGCCTAACAACCATTTTTAGTTAAGTTATGGAATACTCTTTAAAAAAAATAAGGTTTTTTTCACTCATCACCGTATTAGGCCCAACAACTGTGTCACTTAGATTATGGAGTACTCTTTCAAAAAAAAATAAACATTTTTCTAATGCATCACCGTGTTAGGCCTAACAAACATGTTAGCTTATGGAGTATTCTTTAAAAACAATATAAAGTTTTTTTCACGCATCACCATGTTAGGCCTAACAACCATGTCAGTTAGGTTACAGATATTCTTTAAAAATACATTAAGGTTTTTTCACGCATCACTGTGTTAGGACTAACAACCGTGACAGTTAGGATATGTAGTATTCTTTAAAAATATATAAAGGTTTATTCACGTATAACCGTGTTAGGCCTAACAACCGTGTCAGTTAGGATATGTAGTATTCTTTAAAAAAATGTAAAGGTTTTTTCACGTATCACTTTGTTAGACCTAATAATCGTGTCATTTGGTTATGTAGTATTCTTAAAAAAAAGTAAAGGTTTTTTTACGCACCATTGTGTTAGGCCTAACGACCATGTCAGTTAGGTTATGGAGTATTCTTTTAAAAACATGGGTTTCTTATCAACCAAAACCCATGTTAGATGTATTTTTATCTAGAAAAAGAGCCACTTTTTTGCATAATGTGCTTAGAACAATTTCAATATTTATTTAAAAGTCATTAAACTTATAGGTTATGTGGCCCTACTGACAGTCCCCTATCCCTGCCCGTCATACAAACCGGGACAAGCATTTTGAATACCAAACAAATGGTTTGGACACTGATTTTGATATATTTTTGATTTATCCTTCCATCGTGCATTTATCTACTGTTAATACAGACATCATAAAATACAGACTGAAATTAAAATGTCAACAAAAAAAAAATAGAGATTATTGTGGACTTTGTGATACACCAGGTAAGAAGCAAACATAATGTTCTAACATTTTGCATTTATTTACATATTTGAATATTATGATTTTTCATACACCTCTCTTCAACAATAGGTTAATGTAAATATTACAGTCGATAGTCATAAATAAGGCAAACCGACAGCTTTTCAATTTCTTTTTTAAACATGTTTTCCCTTCCTTCCAACTATCACCCTCCCCGAAACGACTACTCTTATCCAAAAGGCTGTGTTTACTTTAAAATTTTCAGTGCGAAATTCCACACAGATCCCCTGGTGTTTAATTAATAATGTTTATTGTTATAGTTTGTAATACATATTACTTTTTTTTGTAATATAATGAACTTGTTTTATGAGGTATGTCCAGAAAGTAAGTTCCGTTTCAATTTCTCTACGCTGCAGAGCTGCGATCGTAGTTCCGCACATGCGCGGTAGACGCTCTGTATCAAGGAGAAGAAACGTACGCCATTTTGAGATCACTGTCAGACACGTACGCTTTGTCGTGCTTGTTTACAATGTCAGTCTTGATTGAAAATCCCGCCGCTTGTGAAATCAGATCTGTGATTCGTTTTCTGAATGCTAGGAAAGTGAAACCAATTGAAATTTATCAGCAAATTTGCGAAGTTTACGGACAAAATGCGATGAATGATTCAATGGTGAGAAGATGGGTCCGACAGTTCAATGAAGGACGTAGTGAAGTGCACGATGAAGAACAAAGTGGGCGTCAATCTTTGGTTACAGAACTGGTTCACACAATTGATGACAAGATCCAGGAAAACCGCAAGTTTACAATTAGTGCTCTCGCTGTGGAATTTCCCCAAATCTCACGATCACTAATTCATCAAATTGTTACCAAAAAACTGAAATTTCATAAACTTTGCTCACGTTGGGTACCAAAGATTCTTACTGAGCAACACAAAACAAACCAGATGGGTAGTGCACTTCAGTTTTTGACCCGTTATGATGAAGGCAAACGGAGAAGAAAATGATGTGCACAGTGATCTAGGACTGGAAAGACTCATTGATTTCTTACCGCGTGGTCAAACAATCAAAGCAGATGTTTATTGCGAGACACTTAGGAAATTGCGCCGCTTAATACAGAATAATCGCCGAGGATTGCTGTCAAAAGATGTTGTTTTTCTTCACGACAACGCACATCCACACACTGCAAATGTGACGAAAAACCTCCTACAGGGATTTGGCGGGACGTGTTTGACCATCCTCCGTACAGCCCTGATTTCACTCCTAACAACTTTTATCTGTTCTTACATCTCAAGTCTTTTCTTGGCGGTCAACACTTCAACAATGACGAAGAGCTGAAAGAAAATGTTTCCAACTGGCTGAAGACACAGGCGGAAAACTTCTATGCAGAAGGTATACAAAAACTTGTGCCACGCTATGACAAATGCCTGCAAAATTTCGGCAGTTATGTAGAAAAGTAGTTTAAGAGTTGTAGAATTTTGTGCAATAAATAATTTTTCTGTATTTGTACACAATTTAATTTTATTACCAAACGGAACTTACTTTCTGGACGTACCTCGTATTTGCACATTTTTCTAACTTTAGATTAAAATCCCTAAAACTCATCTTAAATTACTTAAACATTTTTTCTTATTAAAACATCATAGCTGTCAACCAATATTATAATTATAACACACTACACTATTGTTATTATCATTATTAGTATAAATATTTTAATAATACAAATATAATTATTCGGAGTATCAATATTTTTTCTGTTATTGTATGAATATTGAATATCATATCAAATGTAATAGATCATCCCTAGAAGAGGCTGCCTACTTACAGGAACAAAAATCTTGTTTATATTTAACCTGCCTTTATATTACAAAACTTTCATACCAAATAAAATTCATTTAGGGTAATGTGATTGTAGAGGACTGAAAAATATATGGGAGTTTCAATGGATCTTTCTGTTTTGAAGTCCCTGAGTCTCTAAAAAAAGGTTAAAACAATTCTGCAGATTGAAACAATTTAGATCATTTTAACCTATTATCATTATTATCAACTTTACCTTTTCTGTACTGTTGCAAACTCTTTCTTCAACTCTATCTAGAATTATCTGGCCATTACTATCCTCCCTCACATTGATATTCTGAATATTCCCCAGCAAATCGTTTACTTTCTCATTGTATATCTCCAAATATGATACTCTGTATGTATACAAACTTCATTAGATTTTTTTACCATTTGTTTCATAACGAATAAAAATATAAACATAGCACAAACCTGTCTTGGAGAAGCAACAAAATAAAGTGAATTTTTAAATACTATCATTAAATAACATTTTGAAATGCAAAAATCAAACTTTCCACAAAAAATTTACTTTGGTAAAAAGCTTGAATTTGCTCCTTTACCCATTCAAATCTGTTCAAAAATAACAATCATTAAAAATTAGGAAAATTCATAACTTTAAAAACATACTTCATTATTGTAATGAGCCTTAAAATTTGCTTAAATTAGGATGTTACATTTGATTAAAACAATTTAAAAATTCAAAATTCTATACAATAAAAAAATTATGAATTTTTGTTATGAATTGAGTTATCAATTACTGTTATAATTTTTTAAAGATAGAAAGAGATATTTGGATAACATATTCGTCCAAGCTACGGCTGAAATCAATTTTTATCAAGTTTGAACCAAATCAGACCCAAATTGCAAACATCAAAGTGTTTAGCACACACGTGCACACACAAGGGTTTTTAGTTTCAGGATAGGACAAATGTTAGTTTGTGGTGTGTGTAACAATTCACACACACGCACACACACACACACACACACACACACACACACACACACACACACACACACACACACACACACACACACACAAATCTAACATATTACCTGTTATTTTTTATATTATTGCCAACATATTAATAAAAGGGCACTTAAAAGGGTTAAATATTCGATATTAACCTTTAATATCTATTCTTTTTTTTATTTTTTAATTAGAACATAAAATATTTATATTTTCATTGAAGACCATAACATTACACAAACCATACATTTATAGATCAATAATAATAATAAATACTTAAATGTGGATATCTCTTTATTTTAAATTTTTACATTATTTTAAAATAAAAAACAATATTTGAACAGTTGATTTACAAACAATACAATTATACAAACCTCAACAGAAATTCTCTGCTTGTATCCAACTCTATTTTAGAAAACATGTATCTGATTGCAGTTGGAATTATTCCAGGCTGAGAGGATGTACCAGTCATGGTGTATGTTTTACCTGCATGAAAAATAAAAACAGGATTTTAAACTAAAACTATTAGAATTTATTTATTAGAAAAAGTACGAAAATAAACCAACAGCTATATAATTAATTGTATATTTTCAATGAAATTTGTACACTAGATATAATAATGAAATAAGACTTTTCAAGAAAACTTGTTTAATGCAAAACTTGTTTAATTCCTTTTGCCCTCAAGCCTTTTCTTGCCTATTAGGCTACAACAGCTAGCCTATATTTTTTTCACTGTAATGTTAAACTTTTTCCTTTAAAAAGCTGATGCAACAATAAAAAATTATGATCCTCTAAAAAATGATGATGCAACAATAAAACAGAATATCAAAGTGGTGAGTTCTTACTGAATAAAAACAAGAAATGTTTTAAGGTTTTTAAATGGTTCCATTTTGAAATAGGAGTTTTGATTTTGTCACGTTCAAGCAAAATTATTAAAATATTATAATTTAATATTATAAAATTTAGTATTATAAAATTTACTTTATTAAATAAGAGGTATGCTTGAAAAAATTTCCACTAGATCAAATTTTACATTTTTTTCACCATTGTATAACGTTTTTATTGTCACTTTGGGTTTTGTATCGGAGGAATTTTGCAATAAATTTTAAAATAACTTCCTGATGAGCAAAAGGTTTGAAATTTTATATACAGTTCTAAACTTGATAAGAGTACAATAATATTGGCTTATTTGTAAATATTGAGCGCTGCCATGGGCACTATTACTGAAATTGTTTGACCATTATTTCAGCGTGATCAAACTGATAACAACATTCCGTCTATTTTTCTCAAAATTTAATTAGGGTGCATAAAATTAGATAACTACAATTATGTATTATAAGCGTCCTACGTTTTTTGTTTTTAATTGTAGAAGTATTTTCATATCTATAAAAATTCACTGCCACAAATTTTTAAGACAATCTGTGTATGATTATAAATCTGTATATTTTGTAAATCTCGATAGATTGATAGATTTATGAGAATTTATTTATTTTATTTACTAACACAAGAAAAGCAAATTTCTAAAATATTATCCTGTCATCGTGACAGCTCATGTTTTTTACTGAAATCTATTAAAACTACCAAATTATTATAGTATGCATTAATTGCAGAAAAAGATTTTTTTCAATTGGAATTTTTTTTTAATAATATTATAATTAATGATTAGATTTTTTTTCTTAATGTCCATATTTTATGCCAATTAGACTAACGAGGAAGAGGGATAGACATTAACAAAAGCCTTACAGCAATAACTGCAAGTTTTGAACCTACGAACTTGTGGTGCCGTAGCAGACTGACTTTTGTCTTGGCCACCTCAACCACAGAGCCTTTAAAATGACCTAAAACCACATACCAAGGTCCATTACATATTAAATTATTTGAAAAAACAAACCTGATGTTGTTTGTCCATATGCGAAAATTGTTCCATTAAATCCTTGAATTGCAGCATCTACTATTGGTTTTACAACAGAAGAAAAAATTTCTTGATTTGTTGAAGACTGGTCAAATATTTCATCTGAAAAAAAATTAAGCAATTATGTATGTACCACATGCTATAAGCCAGCCTATTTAACCTGATATTTTAAGGGAAAAACTTTAAAGGTAAGTAAGCAGTTTGTTTATACACTGAATAAAATTACATATTTATTAAAAGTTTTTTTTACTGTATTATACACCTTGAAAAATATAAACCAAATACAGAAGACTGATAGAATATTATAATTTGTTTGCTGTTAGCAAAAGTGTACCTCAACTGATCAATGTTACCTTTTTTTTTTTGCCAGCGAAAAACCAATAAGGTTATCATCACAGCTGATCAATGTTACCATGTGACACAATAGCCAAATAGCAAAATCGAATTCACAACAGTAAAATGTAAAGGACAAAATACAGTAGAAAAACAGTATTTCATTAATTTATATTCTTTTCGTTTCAAAGTCAAACATCTGGATAATATCCAGATTAAAAAAAATATATATATACCATTTTTTAGCCTATTGGCAGTATCTACCATCTCAACACTATTAAGGTTATACATTTTTTGATTTAAAATACTGTGCCAAACCAGTAGGGACACTATCTAGAACAGTGTGAATAACAATAATATTTTCATTAATTTTTTCCTGAGTAACATTATGAACTTTAACCTTTCAAAAACTAAAAAAGATAACTTTTAGAAAATAGGTTATTGTATGATATTCGATAAATACAAATATAAATTTCGAATTCAATATAATTTTAATCACTCTAATGCACAAATAATACAATACCGTTCTATAACCTACACAAAACCATGTTAAGTTTTTTTTTTTCTTTGGGAATGCTACTTAGGCTCCTTCAGCCTTCGATATGACAGCTATAAGCTTGTTTCCCCCTGATACTTCACTTTAACCCAACTCCAGTACTTCTAAAATAAGCTCCAGAATCTTACACAAAGTACCCTTTTGAAAATTATCATCTGGTTGCTGAAATCCAAAGTGTCTTGTTTTGGACTCCAAATTCTCACACTTGATGAGTGTGGATGCTACATCCTACCACAGGCGACAAGATTTGTGGTAATCACACTTTATTGGAGACTCCAAAAGCAGCCATGTCTGGTGATCATATCGACAACCTGTAACAGGGCTCTCCTATTGAACTGAGCATGTGTCCTTGTTAATGACAAGTGTGGTTCCAAGAGAAATTTTCCTAATCGCTGATCAGAGAATTGTCTCCATCATGTGACATGCTCTTCCGTAGCCTTCTTCCTTACTTCTTCTTCCAATTGTTCAAATGATCCCTCACGCAAATTCTAGTACCACAAAGCAAGCAACAGCTCTATTTTTAAAACATTGCCCCAGAAGCTTGGTAGTACCATACATACTCAGAATGACAATTATGCAATGATCCATCTATATACCAAACTAGCTGGGTTGCATGTACTGGTAGCTTTCTAGGGTTGATTCCATGACTTTGCACGGCTTTGATTACTGTCAAACATGCCTTCGTTTGTGAAAAGGTGCACATTCTGCCCTTAATCCAGTTAGTCAGCTGGTGTAATATGGATTCACAGAACTTTCCAGGCTTTTGCATGTGCATGTTGGTTTCAATTAAATATGTGGATTTCTGGGAAGAAGCTTAATTTAATCAAAAAACATTTAATTTTATTGTTTGTTTACAAATCCTAGATAGATAGGAATTAATGATGAAATGCGAACAACCATTTGCAAAGGAGAAATTGGCTATTATTACTCATCAAAATTTTTAAAAAGTTATAAAACTTTTAGTTAGCCTAAAAGAAATAAACCTAAAACAAAATTAAAATCTGTATAGGCTAATACAATTCTTATGTTTGCTTATTCTTATAAAATTATTTATGTTGCTATAATTTTGTATTTCTAAACTGGTTGAATAAATAAAAAATTAAAGAAAGTGTAGTGGTTGGTTTACAGGAAGTAAAATCTGGTAAGGCAGACTAAAATTAAGTTAAAAAACTACCATAATAATAACAGCAAAAAAAATCTAATTTCAAAAAATTGCTATTGTACGGCCTACTACAATTTTTAACCATATTATTCAGGAAAAAGTAGGCACTCTACTTTTGGCAGAAAAAATAAACCATCATCTTCTTTGTATCACATTTATCAACATAATATAAGTTTAACTAATGCGTAAAGAAACAACTTATGTATGGGACAGTTTGTGTTCATTGCTGTCGATTCTATGCTAAAGCACCAACTGTTTTTTGAAAAAGTTTGATGCATTTTTAATTAGTTGTGAAAGATTTTGTGGATGATGCAATTACTTTAACAGCTATTCATACTAAGATCTTGTCCAGTTCTTCTATTTAGTTTAGTGTCTGAAATCAGGTGATATGGAAATTAATATATGCAGTTATCAAGTAGGCCTAACATGTGTGATATGAATAGCAGCACTGAACATACTAGTGCTAGGAGTACGGGGTCCTTCGAATAATTTTCTATTGGTGGTTCATTATAAAAATTACCTTTAATTATTTGATATGTGTTACCTTACAACTATTGTTGATATGTGTTACCTTACAACTATTGTTGATACTATTTACCTTACAACTATTGTTGGTGGCAACCCCAAGAATGAACACTACTGTCTTATGTGAAATAAAACGTTCCCCAAAAATAAATATTAATCCCTTCAAACCAAAATTTAAAAAAAGGGGGAAGAAGTGTACGCTAATAATCGTCTACTTACTTTTAGCGCCGATTTGCCACTTCTCGGCACCGCCCAGTTAGAACAGAAAAGTCACACAGTCTGTACAGAAAAGTCACCTGGAATAAACTGACTTTCTGGCCCCGCTGGAATCGACTGTCCTCGCCCTACTTCTTCCCCATGCTTTTGTTTCAACTGCTGTTCTACATACCGTGTTGCTTATTGCAACAGGCAGTACGTCAGCAGTTTCGTAATTTCGCCTATGTTTTTTTTGTCAATAGTGTTCATTCTTTGGCAGTGACCTCATTATCATATTTACAACTAGTAACTAAAAATTAATAATTTTTTCCTAAATCCTAACACTAGAAATACAGCTACTACTATAAAATTCATGCTCGACATTAGAAGCTAAAGTCTAAGAACTTAGACTGCTGCTATTAATGCTGCAAACTACAAGAACAGGGGTTAAGACATTTGAGAAAACAGACAGCACCATTCTACATACGAGAATGTATATAGATGTGTGGGATTGCACAATAGGTCAGTCGATCGCAGTGTCTTCCTCTAGTGTATAGACTATTTAGTGTACAGGCTATTTAACTGTACTTGAACAATCTGCTGCAAATGCCATCAGCGAGTGCTTATATATCTTTTATCAGGGTTATCAATCTAGTATTGTTATATTCAATGGTAGCAGTATTGAAATGATCTAAATATTTCTAATATAATAAAAATAATAATTAGTGTGTTAATATTATTTAAATAACAACTAGTTTCTATAGAAAGTAGGCCCATAACAATCGAATTTTCTAACATTATCAACAGTTCCAATAATTCAGCCATTGAATAGCCTATATTTCTATTAATTTATAGTATCACTTTTTTTAAACAAATAATATTAGAATCTGAGTTCTCACATGAAACTAACGCAGCACTTGTATCTTAACAGACCAGGCAGAAATGATACACTGAATATTAAAATTTGTTATTTTTCCATTAGTTACTTTAAAGTGAAGCAGCAGCAAACAATACTGAAATATTAAAGGTTGGCATATTCCCAATCATACCTGTTTCAACAGAAGCAAGCTTGCATAACATATTTTCCAACAATTTACTTTATCACACAATTGTAGGTACAGATTCAATAAATTCGACAAGTAGAAAAAATATGCCAACAGAATAATAAGTAGGCCAACATAGTTTAAAATTAAACTTACCAAAAGTGTAACTATCCCCTTTTATTTTCCTTGTTATGGGGTCTAACTGAAAGATTTTTTTTTCATTCACATCCACATCCCAGTAAGAATTTTTGTCATTGTCCAACAAAGGCTTTAACTTCAGAGCAACTTTTATTTTATTCATGTTTTAAAATTATTTTGATTTGAATTAATAATAATTAAACTACTTTTGATTGTATACGCAAAATAAGGAACTCCTGAATAACAAAAAACAAGTTATTATATAATTATTAGTAAGCAAACTTTATAAAATAACATTTTAACTATATAATTCGCACCACGATTAATAAATTGTAATTATCAATTATTTATTCTTCTCTTTCCCATTTTTTTATTCTTAAACTTGTCACATTCTATCCTGTCCTTGTCTTAATTAATGTCCGACGTATAACATTCAACATTCCAAAACCAAACTTCAACATAAGCAGCCGTTAACTTTCTAATTTTCAAATTTATAACACGATAACATGAATTTCAGAAGGAATACGTTCAACCAATCGGGAGTGCACCAAATTGCCGAAAATCTTCTTCGTACGAGAAAGCTGACTGTACGAAAATGGCGGATTTCCGCCATGTTTGATTTTTGTACAAAAGCACAGTTTGTCAACCTGGAATTGTTTAAGAGCTGACAACTCTCAGGGTACATTTTGAAAATCCCACGAAATTTTGGAAAATTCCTCCAATTAATTTGAGTTTGTACTAAAATAACTCTAACCTTGTAAATTGTGTATCTCGTAAAAAATATTCTGGTAGTTTTTAGTATGCTAATTTTATTAATCTGTTCTGTCATATAAAATATTAGAAACGCCCAGCACCGCTAAAGTTTTAAAAAATTTCTAAAAAATATGAAGTTAATAAAACAATGTTCCATAACCTATACAATAGTATTGTGTAAAGTTCCTAACGTTAAAGTTTAATTAGCTTCAGTTTTTTTAGCTAAAATACTTGAATTCAGTTCCTATAAGTAATATGCCGAAATATATAAATTAAAAAATTAATAGAAGACCGAAAAAAGGAAAAAACTACCTACATAACCTAACCAATAAAATTTGTTTTAAAGTTACCAAGGTTTTAAATGGAACAAATTACTGGTAGAAATTGCATGGAAGTTTAACATTTTATAAAAAATTACTGTTCCATTTATTAATATTACTTAATTAATAAAGTAGTTAACAAAAAAACCTTAAAAACCATGAAAATAAGTACCGTGAAAAATAAACCAGTCAAAGAAATAGCAAATTCTTTAAGTAAAAATATTAGTAGACATAATTCAAATATGACTGTTCGCAGGCTATTAAGTTTCAAGATAATATATGTACTTAACAAATAGTAAAGAGTAGATTGCATAATTGGCGTAATTTGCCCTATCTACTTGTACAAAAATCAAAAGGACAAGATTGTGAAATGTTTTGATTTACGAAATTTCAGAAATCTAAATATTCTTATTTATTAAATAGTTGCAAAAAAATAAAATTAATTCTGCCAGAACGGCTAAGGAGCTGTTTAAGTGTACTTTGTTCAGTGTGTATACTTTGTCTAGTCCTATGGATGTCTGTCGAAAATTAAAATAATAAAATCTTGATATTTTTATATCCAATCTTCAAAACTTGTAATTTTATGAGCTTGAACATTTAAGAAATACCGTTTTTATGCCTCATTTTGATTACATGTTGACAGCAAACACTATTATAAATCTAAAGGACTGAAACTTTAAGACAGTGCTCATAAAAATCCTTCATAAATTCATTTGTTATATTGTTATGGATTTTTAAGAAATTTACTTACTTAGAACATAAGAGTTATTTAAATCATATCATATAAACTGGATATGATGGGATATTAATATTTGAAAAACTATATTAATATCAAGTGTCATCACTACAAGTATTAAAAAATTTATTTGAACTTAAGGGGATGAACAGATAGTATTTTATTAACGATTGAAAATTTGAACTGTATATATATATATATATATATATATATATATATATATATATATATATATATATATATATACAAATATACATGTAGGGAGAGTGTGAAGTAATAGTAGAAATTGAAAAATAATTATTAAAAAATATTTAAGTGAACAATGTTATTTTTGAAATAACTAAATTAAGTTTTTTTTAATAGCGTAAAAATAGTTTTCTGATAAAAAAAACCAATAAATGAATTGAAAAAAGGAATGGGTAGGAGCTGTTGCTCAGTAACGCTGTAATGTAGTATGATATTACACTAATTATAAATCAAATAACCATAATTCCATTCACAAGGCCAGTCTTCGAAACTTGCAAAGCTTATGATGCATTTTAGCAAACAATATTTTGCCAAAACATTTGTCATAGAAAAGGTATATAAAACTCATGTACGATGAGAAATACAATATTTTCCTCCAATCAAAGCACACTTATGTTAGATGCGATGTGTTGGTAACACTTACTTTTTCACCTCGAGATCGAGTGTTGTCTGCTAATGATGACAAGTTCACTAACCGAAATAGCAACCATTTTTTTTCGGCATTTTCGCCAATCGGCAAAAATAGACCACAACTCCAACCAAACATTTATTTTAATTTTTAAAGTAAGTACCACAGATTACGAAACTGTAAAACCACGGAGGAACAGAAGTATTGTATCTATGAACATTGCTAATGTTATAAAATTAAACACCTTGTAATTAGTAGCTTATCTATGATAAACTTTTCGTTCAACAAGATACAGGAAATTACAAACACAGAAATTGGAAAGGATGGAATTTTTTGTCATTGTCCAACAAAGACTAACTTTAGAGCAACTTTTATTTTATTCATATTTTAAAATTATTTTGATTTGAATTAATAATAATTACACTACTTTTGATTGTTTGCACAAAATAAGGAACTCCTCAATAACAATATTAATAATTTTATCACAAAAAACAAGTTATTAAATAATTATTAGTAAGCAAACTATATAAAATAACATTTTAACTATATAATTCGTACCAGGATTAATAAATTATAATTATCAATTATTAATTATAATAATTTTGTTGTTATTACATTATTAAAGAACAACTCTTTCCCATTTTGTTGTTCTTAAACATGTCACATTCTATCTTGTTCTTGTTTTAATATTCGACGTATAATATTCAACATTACAAAACCAAAATTCAACATGAACAGCCGTTAACTTTTCTAATTTTCAAATTTATATCACGATAACATGAATGTCAGAAGGAATACGTCAACTAAGCATATATTTTAATTTTGAAAGTAAATACCACAGATTACGGAACAAAAAAATTACGAAGGAACAGAAGTAGTGTATCTATGAACATGGCTAATGTAATAAAATTAAACGCCTTGTAATTATAATAGTAGCTCATCTATGATAAACTTTTCGTTCACAAGATACAGAATCACTTGTAAATTACAAACACAGAAATTGGAACAGATGGAATATTATTAAGCTGAAATTTAACGTGATTTAAACGGCTTAGAAACAATGTGTTGTTAAAAAATAAATATGTTAGATGTGGCTGTATTGCTTTATGTGTGTATGAAAGATTAGTTACATTAAAGTATTGCCTAGTTTGTTAATTTCATTAATACCGTAAAGTGAAAATAATATGTAAAAAAATCTCTGTGAACTAGTATTTTATTAAAGATAAACTTTGTTCAAAAGAAATAGAATGAATTACAACGCTAGATATCGTAAGTAAATGCATTAATTCTAGGTATTTTTGTGCTTTTAAATTTGACATAACCTTAAACTGAACGTTGTAATTTTATACTTTTTTATTGTAATTATTTAATCTATTAATGAACCAAACTCATATAGTTAAAGTTGTATAGAAGGTGTTTAAAACTACAGTAGTAGTTAAGAATTTCATTTTTTTAACGAAGCATGAAAATAATGACACAAGTTCAGTGGTTGTAAGTTGACCCTTTCATTCCTTTAATTTGGACGAAAATGTAATATTTTTTTTTTACTTTTGGACATATTTTAAGCCTAATGAGCATATGAAAATAATATTTTCATCTTTTCCAACTGTTGGTATTCAACTTATAAAGAACTATCCAATACCAGGCAGCTTCCACTCAAACTTTTTATTTAGTCTTTGCCCTTCATTCTACAACAGACAAGCGAACTCTAAGTAAATTGCACAGATGCAAGATTCAACACCACTTATGTCTAACATACTATACTGACCAAGCATAGTACCTTAAACCACTTGGTTGTTTGACCAGTTTGAAATATCTCATCTGAAAAGTCTCATAAATCACTGGATATTGTATTATTAATTTTTGGTTATGTAAAATAGCATATTATTTGCTGTTTGATATTTTTTTAACATGTTTCATGGCTGATTTTGCTTTTGGATTTTATAGGACATGTGATGCGAGGAACATTTTTATGTTGATATATATATATATAACAGTATGTTTGCATGTCACAGGAGTAATTAATTATAATTAAAAATTTCTGTGTTTCTGCCAGGATCAAACCGGGAACCTTGCGTATATGAGGCACACACAGTAACCACTAAATTACAGAAACTATGAAAAAATTTGATTAAGTATATCAGATGAATCATAATTTAATTTTGGTTGTTACATTAAAAGATCAGTTGTTTTATATTAAATCATAAAGATCAGCTGATTTCATTGAAATGCTGATAGGTTATGCTGATAATAAAAAAGGAAGAAAAAACATGATACATGATTTTTATTTTTAGTTGAATATCAGAATTTTTAAAAAATTATTCTTTGTAAAAAAGTTGTCATTGAAGCTAAAGAATGTTTGGATTAGATTTATATAAATCAGATGTCTGTTGGTTGGTGGTACTAAAATGGTTAACGGTATTCTACCAATTCTTATAGCAGTTTCAGTTTTTATAATATTTATATATTTACTAGAGACTGTGAAATTTTTTGAGACTTTTTTGAAACTAATCTTAGACATGCCAGATCAAGAATATCTGTTTTTATTGCAGAAAGCCTTCAATACCTTCAAATTAACAAATAAAATCAGCATGTTCCTTAACCTCAATATTACACTGCACTATAGCTACCATGCTTTTCAAGTCCATAAGCCTGCAGCAGTAAACTAGCTGCACCTATTGAGAGGATTTAGACATCCCTCATGGTACCCAAGTCTAATAAGCACTTACATTTACAGCACTACATGTATGATTTCAACACTTTACACTTACATTTAGGGAGGCGATAATAGCCTCAGTGTGCTTTTCGCCCTAAAATTAAAAAAAAAAATTAAGTCCATAATTAAAAGTGACTTTTTACGGATAAATGACAATGCATAATTTTTTTCCCCTTTTTTTAATGTTTTTATTATAAATGGGTATATAAACATCAGTCATATTACAAAGAAATAATTAAGGAAACACCATTATCTTCATTATTTCTTACCCAAGATAACACTATATTCCTCATTATTTTTTGTATGTCTAGTTACATTAAACATCTTAGGTGTTTGTTTTAGTTTTACAGAAAACTGTTGTTACATCTATTGTTGAATCTGTTGGTTATAAATTTTTTTTTCTATAATCAGAAAGTACAATAAAACAAATGTATTATTCTGTTCAGAGCTTTTATTTTTATTATGATGATTTTCTAAGTATGTATAACTCAGTACTTTATAATCATGACTATACGAGGGCGGTTTGATAAGTCAGTGACTTTTTGAATAAAACAATTTTTTTTCGGTAAATAAACATTTTATTTTTCTACATAATCACCTTTTAGCTCGATACATTTAGTCCAGCATTTTTCTAATTTTTTTATTCCCTCCAAATAATAGGTTTCCTCAAAGCTCTCAAAATACGCATTTGTTTCGGTAATGACTTCTTTATTGGACTCAAATCTCTTACCGCCCAGCCATTTCTTTAGGTTTGGAAACAGAAAATAGTCACAGGGGGCTATATCTGGAGAATATGCTGGATAGGGTAGCAGTTAGTATCCCAATTCGTGGATTTTGGCCATCGTGACTAGACAAGTGTGCATTGTTTTGATGGAACAGCACTGTCTACTTCGCCAAATTCGGCCGTTTTTGCTTCAAATCAACGTCGAATCTGTTCAAAAGCTTTGAATAATATTCGCCAGTGATCGTTTTACCTTTCTCGAGGTAATCGATGTGAATGACACCGTGTGCATCCCAAAAAAGTGTGGGGTCTGTTTAGCCTTCTTTGGTCCACGTTCACCCCTAGCAACCCACTGTTTCGATTGTTCCTTGGTCTCTGGCGTGTTGTGATGGATCCATGTTTCATCCACAGTAACAAAACGGCATAAAAATTCGTTCGGATTACGGCTGAACATCGCTAAACACTCTTTTGAAGTGGTCACACATTGTGCTTATGGTCGAGTGTGAGCAATCGCGGCACCCATCTCGCGGAGAGTTTTTTCATGTCCAAATATTAGTGTAAAATATGATGTACCAGTTCAGTTGAGATACCTACAGCATGAGCCAACTCACGCACTTTCATTCGCTGTTCATCCAATATCATTTCATGGATTTTATCGACGATTTCCGGCATGATCACTTCTTTTGGGCGACCTGAATGTTCAGCGTCACTAGTGCTGGTACGACCACAACGGAACTCTGTAAACCACTTCTTAACCATTGAAATTGATGGTGCCGAGTCCCTGTAGTATTTATCAAGTCTTTCCTTAGTTTCAGTGATGGATTTTTTACGTAAAAAGTAATGCTTAATCAGCACACGAAATTCACTTTTTTCCATTTTCGTAAAAATTCACGAGGTTGTCTGCTTTGAACGGCTATCAAACACCAACTGCATGATGTAGCTTGCTCAAAATTAGAAAGTTGCCCACTGATAGATTACAGTTGACAACAGCACTGTTGCATTTGGAGTAATTGCGCAGGAAATTCAAAAAGTCACTGACTTATCAAACCGCCCTCGTAATATACATGGTTGTATTTCATTTATAAAATTATATTACGGGCCTACTGTATAATTAAAATAACCTTGATTGATAAAGTTAACTAAATTTTTTGTATTTATTTTTATTTTAGCATCGAGAGGAGGAAGTAGGAAGTTGTCTAAACGGCCAAATGAAACACCAGGCTTGGAAAACTCTATTCCTTTAGAAAACCAGATGTATCCCCAAGCTCCTTTCAATCCATACAATGTACCCGGAGACAACAATATGCAACCTCAGTATAACAACATGCAACCTCAGTATAATAATATGGAACAGTTCCCACCACAGTATGGACAATATGCAGGTAATGAATACATAACACTATTTATTTATTTGCATATATTGTAGGTTACTTTTTAGGCATGTTTCTGGAGGTTACGTATAGTGACTTATAGCATTTTTCAATCAAGTCTATGATAAGGACTTATTATAGAGATCAGTCATGCATTTTTTGTAATAATTTCCATAAGAATTTACTCCCTTTTTTCCCTAAACCATTGATTATTTCTGTGTATGCCTCTGCTCAAAGAGGTCATTGTTATTTTCATGCTATGCAGTGCACTTCGAAGTCACTCTTCTAGCTGGTGGAAGAGCTAAGTACTGTTGCTTACCTCAGAGTGTGCACAGTACACTATGATTTTATGACACCTTTAGATGTAAGTTATACCATTAGTTTTTTATAAACAAAAATGCTTTTTAATAATAATAGAAAATGTGAACATGACTTTGAAATAAATTTGTAATTTTGGGAAGAATATCTGTTTTGAAGTATAATGCATGTGTTGAAGAAGTTACGTCTTCCAGTTGTCACTTGCTTTCAAGGCAGTAACTTTCTGTTAGGCTACTGTTAGTGCGAGGAATTGAAATCTACTGACTTTTGTAAATTACTTCTACTGGACAAAATTATAATAGATTATAACAACTATATGAATGAAGTGTGCACTGTGGCAGCAGAAAAAAATAATGGCTTCTAGATTACTGGTTGACATTATTTACTTCATACTGCTGTAAAAACAGTAAGCCTTTATAATTTTTGAAAATAAAATCATTTTTTACACCTTCAGAAATGTTTTTTTTTTATTACTTTAACTTTCAAAAGTGGGAATTTTTTTAATTATATGGAAAAATGACTGTTCTGTAAGGGTATTATTTTGCTGGAACTGCCTACCACTGATATGAGCAGTAATTCCTGGCTAGAACATCTGACTGTTTCTACTTTGAAATTTTGTTAAAACTGCTGATCATAGTATTCAACCACTAATTTTGTAGTTTGGATCAGTCAGTACGGACTGACTGAAAAAAAACAGCATTTTCAAAAAAATGGATTTTCATAATGTCGTAGTGTTTTTGTTAGAATATGATGTTATTATAGGTGGTTCAAATGAAATACTTTCAGGTCGAGACAGCAAATGACTTTTTCCTAATTTAATACAATTAAATATATCTTCATGCTTTCTCAAATAAACTCTATATTTTCTTGAGGTAACCCAATTTCACTTGTTTTGAGTATTTATTCTAATGATCAAACAGCACATGATAATTTTGTAAGTGTTCACAAGTTTTTCATCATCATTGCTAAAAATCCTTCTTTTGACATTGTTAAAAAAAAAAAAAAAAAAAAAAAAAAAAACAACCACCTTAGTATAGTGATACTGATACTATGGAGTGGTGCTCAGTTAATATCAAATCAAACGTGTATGACATCATGAATAACACTACCGGAGAGTTCCAACAAAATAGACCAGCAGTTACTGTTCCAGGAGGCAGTTACAGTGAAGTTGTAGGCCCTACCTTATATCTTTACCAATAATGGACACTAAGCCTGGGTGTACACTCAACCAGCTGAAGATCTTCCAACATTGATGTTTTGCTGAAAATAAAACAATTATACTTGTTTCCAAAAAAGTTTTTGTTTTTATTATAGTATGTTTTATTAAAGCAAAAATATTTTTGATTTATGGGTTTATTGCAAGCTCTTATAAGAATTTAGCATTTTAAATTTTAAGTAACATTTTATGCAGATTTAGTATTGATTACGATAACGAAATCAGATTTTCAGAAAAATATAAAATGATTAGATAGTTATAAATATCAGAACAGTCTAGAACATTTTTTTATGTAAAAATATTCACATTCTAAAATGTGTGTTTTATATATGTTTATATGAAGTGTTTAATGTAATTCATATATTTTGAAAGTTCACATTCACCGAGACAGCTGTCTGGTAATCATGAAGTAATTAAGTGAATAATGATAATTAATGTTGTAGGTCTGCCGTGAATGAGAAATATAAATTAGTGTTAAGCCCTAGTCATGTTATAGTGGTTGTTATGTTATGTGTATAGTTCTTTTTTTTGTGGTGAAATCACATTTCCCACAGGTGAATAATGACCAGGTCATTCATGCCATGGAGATAAGCACAGTAAAAAATAATTTGGCAACCCAACATCTTTCTCTTCATTAATAAAAAATATGAAAAAATTATGATAAGAAGAGGCTTATTTCCAATTCTAATGAGCAAAACTTCCGTGATAAACTTCATAGTTACAAAAGTTATAATTTGTAGCTGGTAGACATATAGTTGTTAGAGGTTTCTGTTGAATAAACAGGATATATTGCATTACTGTATTATGTTTGTTCTGTCGTGTTACAGGTTTTCAACAAAGTAATGCTAATGTAGGGTTTATGCCTCGACCTAATATACCTGAACCTGGGTTCCCAATGCCTGGACAGTTTCTAACGGACCCAGTAATCGCTAATATGGCCAGTTCACTTGTTGGATCTGGAAAACAAATGGTGGATCGAGAAATAGAGAAATATGTTCCAGTTTCCAAGTTAAAATATTATTTTGCAGTTAATACTTCGTATGTCTTAAGAAAATTGCGTCTTCTATTTTTTCCTTTCAATCATACGGTAATAAAAATTTGTAATAGATTAAATTGATTAAAATTGTAAAGTAAATAATACAAATTTTTTAATGGTTATTTTCGACAATATTTTAGAAATGTTAGATATTGTTTTTGGTGAGTCTTCTATGAGTCACCAAACAAGGACTTACAACTGGTGTAAGCTTTTCCAAGAAGGCCGTGAAGATGTTGAAGATGACGAGCACCCTGAATGCCCCAGCACATCAACAACCAATGAAACATGAAAAATGAAAGAAATGATTATGAACAATCACCGAATCACAACCAGAGAAGTCGCTGATGACGATTTTGAAAAAACAACATTGTAATGATGCGCCAGCCTCCATATTCACCAGATGGAATATTCATCCATGTGTCTTTTTCTCTTCCTCAAAAATAAAGAAAACTAAAAAAGGACCATTGTTTTGCAAGCATAGATAAGATTAAAAGCGCTTTGCTGAAAGAGCTAAAAAATGCGCTTTGCTGAAAAATGCTAACTGAAAGATCAAATTCCAGTCTGATTAAAGAAGCGCTGGCATAAGTGTATAATAGCACATGGGTACTATTTTGAAGAGTTTAGCATTAATATAGACAAATAAATAAAATTCTTTCTAAAGAAAATGAAAATTCCTATTATTTTTTTGAACACACCTCATACATGCAAGACTTTGGCAAAACAGAGGGCAAAAGGATTTGTTTTATGTATGCATGATTAGTAAACGCTACATTTATATGTTTTAAAGTACAGTTTTATTTTTATCCTTAAAAAATCATTTATCTTTAAACAAATTTAAAATATTGTAATTAAATATTTCTTGTAACTTATTATTAACACACCATAGTGATCTTTTTTTAACCATTTGGGAGGATATTCTAGATGGGATAGAGTGTAAAGTGAGGCCATTAGAAGCGAAATGAATATGGCATGTTCAATTTTAACTTATGCACAGTTTTGACAGTTGGAAAATGGGATTGGCAAAAAAGGCCTTTGAGTGGTATTCATGATGTAGAAAAGAAAATGTAAGTTTAGAGGAAGGGTTCAAATAGGTGATGAATGAGAGAGGTTTGCAGTAATGCAAATCTGAGGATGCGATACTTGAGAAGAAAGATGTGAGCATAGTTTTTTAAACGTAGAAAGTTGTTGTAAATAAACACTGCGATTCTGAATAATCGCAGTGTGCAGCTGTCTTACAGACGTAATGGAAACAAACCTTTTTTTATCTTACTTTTTTTAAAGTCTGCTTTCATCATCATGACCAGCATCAAAATCTGCATGTATTAGCATTTTAAACTTTTTCAATAAAATTAGATTGAAAATTAATCCTGACCATCATCTAATTAAATTGCTTAATTTCGATGGATTTTGAAAATTGCTAGTTTATGCAAATTTTAACACTGATTACTGTGTTGACATCAGATTTTCAAAAAAATGTTATGAAATTTTAAAGATTTTAAATTGCTGCCATTTTGAAACTGTTGAGAAAATTTTGCTGGTTAACGAACTTGTCCAACTTTTACCAAAATCAATTTTTGTGCTAAGTTTTGAATGAAATCTGTCTAAAATTATGAATTTGAACATTCTAACACACACACACAAACATATATATATATATATATATATATATATATATATATATTTACAACTTTAAAAAGTGATCTAGAGGTCAGATTCAGCACTTATTTCAAGGACCCATGTATTTACTGTATGATGGCTCTTCCAGTATCTCATTTTCCAATGAAAATTCACTAATAAAAGAATTGTGCTGATTAAAAAAGAGCATTTTACTATTTATTGAGTATTATAACACAAAATTCGTCGTTTCAGAATCATTGTTAATTCAACATGACTGATATTTTTTCAGGATTGGTCAGTAAAGTATGATCAAAATGAACCAGTACAACCTCGTTATGAAGTTAATGCACCAGATTTGTATATTCCAACAATGGCTTATGTCACGTAAGTTTTAAAACTATTGTTCTGCTTGTTTATTTGTACACAAATAAAAATTTTAGCCTATTCGAGTAGGTTAATAGCGTCTTGGACAGTATATTATTGATTACAATTATTTAAGGTTTTATGTTATTTTTTTTTATTGCTAATTTGTTTGTATTTTGGTTTATTGTTATTTTAATTAATAAATGTCAGGTTTTAGTTTGCTAACATTATGATTGTAACTTTATTCTGTTACTCTTTATGCTGGTAACAAGTACTATGGCAACATAAAAGTTATACAGGTAAGTTATGGTAAGGTGTGTGCCCTTATCTTTTTTAAGATTTATTAGATTAATTTTCCAGGAGAAAATATACTGACTGAGATTTTTGTCCAGTATGAAAAAAAAGTTTTTTTAAGTATGTAATCATGTGAAAAAAATATCATTTAAATAAGTGGCTTTTATTTTTATTTTGTAGATATGTTCTCGTAGCTGGTCTTGTACTAGGAACACAAGACAGATTCAGTCCAGAAGTGTTAGGCATATTGGCCAGTTCAGCCTTAGCATGGACAATGCTGGAGATTGTTGTCGAGTTGGTTACGTTGTACATCATTAACATTTCTACGCATTTAAAAACTCTGGATTTGTTGGCTTTTGCTGGTTATAAATATGTTGGGTAAGCATTGTACATAGAATTAGGGTGTTCATGTATTTAAATATATAACTGTAGCCCAGTATATTTTATGCACTATAATAACTACCCATGTAAATAGGAATAAGTAGGCATGCACATGCACACACACAAATACACACACACAAACAAACATCAACACAGATCAAAACATTAGTTTCAGGTATAAAAATTAATAAATATATACAATGTGATTACATAAAAACTTGTATTAAAACTCTTTATAATAATACAATAAATTTAAAAACTAGTAACTGATAAATGGATGTAAATATGACAGAAATCAGAGGTCAAGAATGATAAGAAATGTTATTCCAATGTTATTTCAACTTTATAAGAAATAAGTAGGCCTAGGCATAAGTATAGGTTGTTTGTTAGCATGGTATTCAAAAAGCCTAAAAATCAAATAGAATGCAGGACCATGTTGTTTGTTATTGGATGCACATTTACGTCGTAAAAATACAGTGATGGAAATTACTGCACGTACGCAGTAACATGTTGAAGGGTTAAGTTTTGTGCATCCCATATATACATCTCAAACAAGGTATCAAGCCTTGATTTTACACACATACCCGCTCAAGTTAAGTACATTGTATTAAGTAGTCATAAACATAATGATAGCAGTATGTTGCAGTGTTTTAGGTATTGCTAGTTATAACAATTTTTAATGGCGCATTTCTGAATATTGACATTATTTAATTATGTAGAGTGTCATAATCACCATCATTCTTAACGCTACAACTCATTTGTGAGTCCTAGCCTCCCTCAAAAGTCATCGCCATCTGTCTGCATCTCTTGCAACAATCCACGTCCTTTGATATTAAATGCTCTGGCATCTCGATTCACTCCATTGGTCCTTTGTCTCGGCCATCCACTTGTTCTTTTACCCTTCTGTGTCAGGGAATATATTTTCTTGACAATGTTCTCATCCATTCTGACAATATGGTCTGCCTAGCACAATCTTGCCAATTTTTATGTACAGTAGAGTCGATTAACCATCTGTCTTTTAACCATCAATTTCTATTAACTGGCAGGTTAATTCTGTTATGTAGCATTTTTAAACAGTCTTCCATAATAAATAATTTGTAATAAATAATGAAAATAACCTTCAAGACAAAACAAAACGCTGTAACTGAACACAACTTATTTATATTATAAGGGACAGTATCTGACACTAATTGCTGTCCAAAGCAAACATTGATAATCAAAAAGTAAAACGATTCTATCGTCCTAATGATGATAGAACACTTTATTATAAATACTCTCACAATATTTACAATAATACAGTTCAAAGTATCAGTTGATCATGTAACAGACATGTGTACTCTGATTTGCAGAATTTTTTTCCAATACCAGCAGTTATGTTTCAGTTGTCTTTGTCATGGTCCTTGTTTCCGCACCATAAACAAGCACTGATTATATTAGTATTTTGTACAATAGCAATTAAGTTGCTTTTGTATTGTGTAGTCTATCAAAAACACATTCTTAATCAACGATTCAGTTATGTCATATTTTTATATTTCTAATTTCACTTAAAATATGATTGAATTTCTTAAATATTTACAATTGAATTATTAATAAATAAATTTACTTTTATTTATAGATAAGGATTTGTTTTTGTACCTCTTGCCTTGGGTATTGTGTAGGTTACATTTTTCATTTAGTCTATTGAATGAATAGAATGTCCAGGTTCTGAGGCCATTTAAAATGTCTTAAGCTGGTTAAAAAATAAATCAATAAAACAAAACTAAGAAACATATAAACATATTTAATATCACTTACATTGAATATTTGATTCCATAAATCATTGCATTTACATTGGATGATACAGTAACCCCCTACCCTTGTATTACAGTATTACAGAAGAATACTGTAATTGATTCCTCAAATAATTAACCAAATATATTAGTGTGAATATAAAAAAAATTAATTTTGCCCCTCTCCCCAATTTTCTGCCCTCTATTATTGGGTAGAGTGGCAAATGACTAAATAAAGGCCTAATTAGAATCATTTTTTTTATTATGTAAATGGTATAAAGAGAGTTTGTGTTCAAATAAATTTTTAGATTTTTAAATTTAAGTCGAATTAAGAAAACATTCAACAAAATACATAAATAAGTCACTTTGATTTTGAAACTTGGCTTGTAGAAACATATATTAAAATATTCTTAATTTAAAAGAAATGATTTTGTAAAAATGTTGAGTTGAAATGTTTGCAGTATGCAGCTGTCTTGCTAACAGATGGGAAAAATTATTTAAAAAAAAACCAGTGGGGCCTCAACTTACGAATTTAATCTATTCTAGAAGTCATTTTGTAAGTTAAAAATTTCGTAAGTAAAGGTGCATTTTACATGTAAATTGCCTAATTCGTTCCACCACCCCCAAATCCCACCATACAATAAAAAAAATTAAATAATACAATGAGCAGATTAAATGATTTAAGTGAGGAATGAAATTTCTCAAGCCATTTCCTGATATGAGGAGGTAATATAAAAAAATTCCTCAATATCTTGTCACGAAGTGCACTACAAAAATTAAGTAATTCAAGATTAGTAAGAAAAGTTTTTGTAAAATAAAAACTGAAATACAATTTTACTTAGAAAGTTGAAAAAAAAGAAACCATGTTTTCCAACTAACAGACAACGTATGTACATAATAACAGTGATAACAATAGCCCTAATCTTTGACCAAAGTAATGATTATGATTTACGAGGTGTATTCAGAAAATAACTAGAATTTTTAAATTTCGCGGACTTGGAGAGTTTGATTGTCAAATATTTTTTTTATTATGTTGGTATACATGCCCTTGAAGTATGATAAAACTTTCAGCTGTTTTCATTGTTAACTTTGTCTGTGACATAGCCACTAAGGTTAGATTTGTTTTATATGAGCTCGACGATTTTTGTTTGTTAAAAGAAATGGATCAAAGAATTTGTATAAAATTTTGCATAAAAAATGGAATAAAGTGTAACAAAGTGTGTGAAATGTTTACAAAGGCCTATGGTGAGTCTGCTATGAGTAAAGCAAGAGTTTACGAGTGGTATAAGCATTTTTAAGAAGGCTGTGAAGATGACGAACGCCCTGGAGCCCCAGCACATCAACAACCGATGAAAACATGAAAAAAGTGAAAGAAATGGTTATGAACAATTGCCGAATCACAATTAGAGAGGTTGCTGATAATGTTGACATATCGATTTGATCATGTCATGACATTGTTTCCAATGTCTTGTGTATGAAACGCATGGCAGCAAAATTCGTTCCAAAATTGTTGAATTTTGAACAAAAACAGCGGCGAATGGAAGTTGCTCAGGACTCACTAAATGAAGTCAACGACAATGCAGAATTACTGAAACGTATTATAACAGGTATATATATATATATATATATATATATATATATATGTGTGTGTGTGTGTGTGTGTGTGTGTGTGTGTGTGTGTGTGTGTGTGTGTGTGTGTGTGTGTGTGTGTGTGTGTGTGTGTGTGTTAAGTCAAAACAGGGTTTTGAAACATGGGTTTACGGATATGACGTTGACACTAAGGCTCAATCATCCCAGTGGAGGCATTCTGGCTCGCCAAGACCGAAAAAACTTGACATGTGCGATCGACCGTGAAGGTTATGCTCACTGTGTTCTTCGATATTAACTGCATAGTGCATCATGAATTCCTGCCACCAGGTGAAACGGTCAATAAGGAGTACTACCTACAAGTTCAACGCCGTTTGTATGAAGCAATCCGGAAAAAATGCCCGGATCTGTGGAAAAACAATTTGATGGCTTTTGCACCACAATAATGCACCAGATCACACTTCATTGCTTGTTCGTGAATTTTTGGCCAAAAACAGTACTGTAACAATGCCCCAACCTCCATATTCGCCAGACATGGCTCCGTGTGACTTTCTTATTTCCAAAAATAAAGAGAACCTTAAAGGGCCATCATTTTACAGCCATAGATGACATTAAAAGCGCATCGCTGAAAGAATTACAGGCTATCTCAAAGATCAATTTTGAGAATTGTTTCGAGGATTGGAAGAAGCGCTGGCACAAGTGCATAATCTCCAGTGGGTACTATTTTGAAGGAGTAAATATCAATGTAGAAGAATAAATAAATATTTTGTTCAAAAAATTAAAATTACTTTCTGAACACACTTCGTATATAGTTAAGTTTAATATTCACTAATGCATTTATGGGAGGAATATTAATACACCTAATTACATTTTGTTTACAAATTTAAATTATATGTTATCAATACGAGAAAATTTAATAACTTTTATATTTTCAGAATCATTTTTGCTGTTTTGCTCAGTCTTGTTTTCAACAGAAGTGGTTACTACGCAGGCCTTTTGTACAGTAGTTTAGCTCTTGCCTTTTTTTTGGTAAGTAAATATATATATATATATATATATATATATATTTATCATTTTATTTAACATGGTACACAATTTTTACAATAATGTTCAAAATATAATTGTATTAATTTCTGTTTATACTACTCTGCATATTTCTAAGAACTTATCTGAGAATTAGCAGTTCGCAGTAAATGTTTTGAAACTGCTTATGGAACCTTTCTGACAGGAAATTATAATTCTGGTTTTGAATACAGTAAAGTCTCGTTATTACAATATGCACACAACCAACATTTTGCTTTAACTGATATACAACTCACAAAAAATTATTCATATCAATGGAAAAATATGATGATTTGTGAACTGTGTAGGCTTTGTGCTTCTAATTATGAGCTGCTTTGTTGAAATAATGCTGGACTTGTGATCGTATTAGTAGCCTTTTCGAGTCTATTCTCAAACAGGTAACATGCTTTGCATTGTGTAGCTATTTTTATTTTGTCAAGATCCTTGAAAAATGCAGGAGTATTAAGATCAAAACTAGAGGATGGGATTATACAACCCAGGTACAATTAATGGGTCTATTGTGCAACTAAACTTCTTCAATACTAGTTCAGCAGATTGGTGCCTTTAGTAAGATCCAACAATCCATCCTGCAGAAGTTCTGTAATGTCCTGGAACCCAAAAACCCTTGTCCTCCTATTAGCAAAAGCCTCACAATCATTAATTATGTCCTGCAGTTTCTTCCTCTTCCCTGCATAAATAACCTACATATGATTTCCTCTGTGATGCATACTTATCCTGTTTTTGTGCACCCTCAGACTTCAGTGCCCTATAATATTCCCCCAATGATATTCAGCCCAAGATGTCTGCTACCCCTTTAAGTCCTCCATGAGGAACCTTGCTTAATAGGCACATGCAAGAAGATGGGGCGAGAAAATGTTATGACTCGTAGATGCCAGACATTGATATTCATTGTTGTTCTAGTGTCAAGGGTGATTGCATTGTACCTCATTCCATAGTGACTAAAAAGGTTTACGTTGAGAAATAGATGCAGTGGTAGGCCTAATACTACTAGTATCTATAAAATGGTGTGTTATCTAAATATGGTAAACATTTCATGAGTGTTAACTTGGTATTTAATTAGCTGGTATTTTTAATATCAACTAAATGAAATTGTACAATTTAAGAGGTCTGGAATTAGTCACTTAGTGCAGATTTGAAATTTGGGGGGAAGAGTTAACTTCTTTTTGCCACCAAGAGTGGCTTGTCAAGCTATACTCAGTTCCAGCAAACACACTTGCTTTTACCATACTTTATTGTTTGCTCCGATTAGAGCAATAACTCGGACAAAATATAAGAACTCTTATTTACGTATTATAAGAACTTTAATCATCCTGCAAGTCTTCTTTTTTTCTTGTTTTTATAATTTCTTGTTAAATCAGTCCTGTCCGACTCTTAATGAGGTTCTACTGTAATAACTTCATACTTGATTAAGTCTTAAAATCGATGCTTAAGTAGTGTTCATTATTCACTTTCTGAATTTGGTTCTTTGCCGACAGATTCGCGCACTGAAGTGGCAAGTATTGGCAGACGTCACAGTTCCTGCAGATGACTATAATATATCAGTCGCCACTAGTAGTTCTGGAAATAAAAGAAGATTATATTTTCTTTTGTTTGTTGCTGGTGTCCAACCTTTCCTTATGTGGTGGCTGTCTGCACATTTGGTTCCTCCTGCATTCCCACAAGCTTTGCCTAATTTATAACATATTTTATACAGTATGTGAATAAAACAAAAGTTTTGTAATAATGATTTTGTAAGTATTTATATCTTGTAACGTATTCGGCTTCGTAATTAAACTTTGCTAAAAAAATTTATACATTATCAGTTTGTAAATTATATTGTGGTTAATCATTTCAGTTTTCTTTTGTAATTTTAACTCTAGGTTCATAATATGCATAGTGTTAATGACTAGTAAATATAATATTTATTATTACAAAATATAAATAAAATATCTGTTTTATTCCTGCTTTCTTTATTAATACTAATTTACAGGGTTGATTTCTATATTTCTAAATAAAGAAAAAATAGAAAAATAAAAATGAATTGCTTATTAGCATTATAATTTATACAATTGATCTAAAGTTGGAAATTATATTCTAAAGGTAAATATACTGTTTTGTATTTATGACAGTCTTTGAATATTTTAATACAATTTTCAAAATCTATAAAACTACAAAGGTTTTTTTAAAAATTCCAATTACCGTAGTTCTGAATCAGAATTGTGTAAAATTTCTCAAATGGTTGTCTGTGATTGTAGTCAGTATACAAATAAAATTGTGTATAAGGCTATATAGCATCTAGTAAATACTGCAATATAGTGAGTGAACAAAATATGTTATAATGTTTTCTTAATATAGCTGTTGAGATTGTTATCCGTATATGTAAATCAGTAGTTTAAAAACTACCACAAGCAATATACATTGCTGATGCTACATATGTAGATGTAATATAAGATAGACTAGGCTATCCTGCTTTTAAAATTGTTAATTAATGATAGAATATTTGTTATTTTTACCATTTATTCAGACATTTGCCATCATTTGTATAAAATTGTAAAAAACATTATGACAATGCCCGAATAAACAGTGGCTGTATATGAATGAATGAGTTTGTAGGATTACTATTGCACTGTGACTTTTCTAGATCTGTTGTGCCCACTTTTATATTCTTGAGTTGTTCAGTTACAGCACCTTCTCCAGCCATAGTCTCTTCATAATTTGGATTCTTGTCTAGGATTTAGAAGAGATTCAAGGTGGGTAGTTCCCCTACTTGTTGGTGAATGCTCCGGGTCCTTATTGAGATACTTTTTCTGCAGATGCTTGTTTTGCTTGTTTTTTTTTACAGAAATTTTGCTCTATTTGGCTGATCTTTTTGTTGCTGTGAGATCATGCTCATTTTACTTTACATTGTTACTTATGGGGACACCAACAAGAAGCTAAGGAAATAAGACCTGACTATACAAAGTCCTGCTTGCACGAGTAAGGCTCAATAAGGATATTGAAATGTTGTCAGGGCTCCATTCATCTCATCAGCACCGGTTGCTTTACACTTTAGAGTTAGCCAAACTGTGTAGAGTAGGAATGTGTGTGTATGTGTCTTAAATAGTATTGTGAACTAGAGATATGGTAACATTGATAAGCCCTTCACCTGCCTCTGCCGAAGTAGCTCTTTGTAGGCATGCCTACCTGTAAGTGGAAATGAACTACTGGTAAAGAAAGAAAAAGTTAGTCCATCATTGTCTAATGAGTTAGAATTGGTATGACAACACAAATTGTAGATATAACAAATACTAAATGCCTTTCTATTTCAGTCGCAATTAGCAATGATGATATTTAATTATTGTAAAGTACGAGTAAAAATAGGTAGATTCCCCAAGATCATTCTTTCTTTTTCTACTTTTGTGACTAAGCAACCCTTGATCTAGTCTATCTTATGTATATGGCTACATGTTAAAGTTGTTGCAGATGCAGAAAGTATTAAAGAGTTTCAGGATTGTGTGCAACGATTTGTATCAGTTTGCTTCCTTATTATAATTATATGATTCCAAGATAATTTTAAGTATGATTCAGTATATTTAATTTTCAAAAAAAGCAGTAATATATATGCACCAATATATATTTATTTATTTATAAATTATTCATAATTTAACTTAAATGTACTTTATGTCGAGCTTAACAATTTTCATTTTGTTTTGATTGATGAGCCTACAATCAAAATATTTTATTTTAATAAAACTACTAGGTTGTATAAAAAAAATCAAAGGTACAAAATTTAATTTCACCCTGTGAAATGTGCTTTAATAAAATATTTTTTTGTATCTCTATGTAGTAATTAATTCTTTCTTTTATTTTCATTTATGATTGGAATATTAATCCATTGTCAAATCCATAATCCATAATCAAATAGCTTATAAATTTTTTTCAAAATGAAATTTTATACTGTAATAACAAAATTAATATATTTGTTTACAAACTGTTCTATTACGAGGTGAAAATAAATATTAATTTGAGAGTTTTAATTTTTTTACCCATTTTATAGTTACAATATTTGTACTTATTAAAACATTTAGATGGTAGTAAGAATATTCTTAATTGTATTAAATAAAACATTTAAATCAAATAGTCTTGGATATTTTGTTTAGAGCCTGACAGATAGTAGAAAAAAGAACATGTTTACTGTCAAAAAAATATAGTAGTGCCTCAAAGTGAAAGTATAGAGTGTTTTTTTAATTTAAATTTATTGCTTTGGAACAATATAAGATCTGAAATTTTAAAGATCTGTTCAATTTTGAAAGAATTGACACTTGGTATTTTGTACTATATTATAAGCGAATTTCGACGAAAAAGTGAGCTTTAAGAGTGACCATCATGGTAAGGCCCAGACACAGGTCTTGAAATGAGTGCCAATTCTGACATCTAGATTATGTTTTGATGTGTTGTTAAAAATTATATATATATCCTCCCCGCAGGAGGGTGCAGACTAGCTGCACCTATCGAGAGGATTTAGACATCCCTCGTGGTACCCGAGTCTAACGCATACTTACACTTACAACCTACAATTATGACTTTAATACTTACATTTAGCCTTAAAATATATATATATATATATATATATATATATATATATATGTGTTCAAAAAAGACCAAACTTTAGTCATAAAATCTTTATTACAATTCTAACAACTTTACACATGCTTGTCTCTCAAAATACTTCCTCTTGCTCGTTCTGCTTCCCAGTGTTTTTGCCACATTCATACACTCTCTGAAACTTGTTTGGAGTCTTATAGCTTGTAGTATAGATATAATGATACCTGAACTTTGTTTAGAACCTACATTCTTTTAGGTACCTATGTTTTTGTAAAAAAAATAATGTATTTGGAAATGATTTCTTTCAATACCAATAAATACATCTTTATCTTGTCAATTATCTGCTTTTGATGAAAATTCAAGTCAACAGATCCACCCTCATTGTGTGTCTCCTCATAATCAAAACTGCAAATCTGAAGTGACACAACATTTAAATAATACCAAAATATAAAGGTTCATTATCAGTCAGAATCTTAATATAAAGAAATTAGTTTAAAAATAGAATAGAAACTTACTTATCAAGAAATGTTTTATACATTTATCAAGAAATGTTTTATACATTTTTTTAATTGTCTTTCTTAGATGATAAAGACTATTGAAAACCAGCCAGACTATTGAAGGCATGGTACTGAAGTAATACACAGGAAAAAACAGTAATAACTAGATTTCAACCTTGCATTCAGGGCAGTTCTTTAGTAAAGCAAACCAGTTCTTTTTTTATCCAGCCATCTGAACTACTGGCACGCAACCTAGTTTACATCACAATATGTAGCAATGTCAATATTATGTCCCACTGATAACTAAACTTCAAACAATACAGCATCAAAATACAATAAATTAATACAAGGCCAAAGTTGAACTTAAATACCATATTTCTACTTTTAGACAAAACAGTTGCTAGCTTTTCTATTCACCCCAGGGGGTGCAGACTAGCTGCACCTATTTGAGAGGATTTAGACATCCCTTGCAGTACCCAAGTCTAACACTTACGACCTTAACACTTTACACTCACACTTAAATTTAGGGAGACGATAATAGCCTCAATGTGCTTCTCACCTTAAATTAACAACAGCAGCTTTTCTATTTAGCCTGAATTTTTTACAAGTATAAAAAACACTGTAGCAATTAATTGTATGGTTGGTCAAAAAATAATAGATTATTTGAGAGAGTTAGTGCGACTGTTTACTCATCCTGAATTTTTAAAATTAATATAGACATTTTTACCCTCTGTCATATTTACAGTTCTGGTCCCCCAATATTTTAGACAGTTGACATAGCCTTGCAAATTGCCCCTGCTCTTTCTTAAAAAAAATTTTAATTTTCTTGCCAGTTAGTCCTAATCGTAACAATTTAGATTTTCACACAATTCAGCTGCCACAACATACCTAGTCTCCTCTCATATAGGTTAGAGTTTATTTGAAAACAATTGAACAGCAGATAAATAGTGTTATCAAAATGTTTACACATTCAATCAATAACTAATTATTACTCAAAATATTAAATATATATTTCCAATTTTCATACTCTACTGGAGAATTATATTGTATACCATATCTTTTTCCCAACTACAGTACAGTAAATGCTGAATTAAACTTCTATCTGAAAATTCCTGTATCTACCAAAAAAAGTAAAAAATTTAAAATAGAAATGATTAAGTAACTTTTAGTTAAAAAAACACTCTGTAATTTAAAATTGGTAATACTACCAAAGTCATAGTTTTTCAAAATGTTTAAAATGTTAGTACATTTTTTTGTTACAGTCAAAGGACAATTTACAAGCTTACATTATAAAAGGTAGAGCTCTTTTTAAATTTCTTTTTATTACCTTTTGTTTACTATTATCCTTGCTACTTATCAACAATTTAATAGAAGTTTCAAGAAAATGACAATAGGTAGCGTTGTAAAAGATGGGCAGTCAGCTGATGGATGTTTCTCTGATCAGTCAAACTGTGCGTCAGTGTTCAGTGTAGCACAGTCCGTAAATATCATGTGGTCTTGTCTTTCTGTTATACATATTAGTTGAGTTCAGTGAAGTATACATTATCCTATTAACAAAATAATGTTTATTTATACATATTTTGTATACATTCAAGTTTCTTAATATTTTTTCCACATTAAAACAATATTAATTTTAAAATTATAAAATTGTTCCAATAAAAGTTAATATTTTCAAAATTATGTTATAATACCGGTTAAACATCGGTGCACCGCGATTCAGTGCTCTAACTTTTAGAAAGTGTTCTAGCTAATTTCTTGCATTCCTCTATTCAATGTTCTTCTCAGTCCGTGAAAACATGGCGGAGAAGACAAATAAACCGCCTCCCATCGTGGGTTTAAAACCAGTGCCTATGAAGTTATTTGCAACTTGGGAAGTGGATAGAACTCCTCCAAATTGCATTCCAAGGTAATAATTTGTATAATGCTTAAACATTGCCAGCATGCACATTTTCATTCACAATTTTTCATAAATGGTGATCAGCTCTGTACATTTTCATTGACAGCTAGGCTGTCAATACATAGGCGTTGTCTGTAAACAATTTTTACAATTTAAAATAAAGTACATACTATATTACATTATTCTAGAATACTTCATGGAATGTTTTCCATTTGATATTATTATTTATAGGTTTTAATTTAAACATTTGACTTATTTTTTTAAATAACTGTAAGTTCAAAGTAACTGTATTTTTAGGATTTGTTGAAAGCCTAGCTAGTTAAGTTGTTTGTAGGTTATGAAATTTAAATTTTAAATTTAATAACTTGTTTAGTGTAACTTTTTATGACTGTTACCCTGTATGCAATATTTTACAAAGTGCAAGTAATGAAATTGCACCCTTTCCTATTGTTATATTTCTTGCTTGCTTCCAATTATTGCTTTGTTGCATACAGTAAAGTCTACTGCATAGACCCCACTGTTTATTTTACAACAGATTAGTAGGCTAATTTAATTTATGACAAAAGAAGTTTTAGGAAAGAAAGCAATTTTCATTTTTAATATTTTTCTAATATAATTTTGTATGTTGAAAAATACCTGTTCGAGAATTACCTACAACTTATTTTATATGTGGCCTATTATTATTACTAGTAGATACATGTGTCCACTTTACAAGCCTGTTTGCTTGTCATCTTAATTTTGTATAACTGCTTGTCACAGTTGTGTCTATTTTAAGTTATTCAATTATAAAAACATAAAGGATTTCACAAGTTAAAAAAATCCCCTTAAGTGTATCATCTATTTTCCTGGGGTTCTTAAATGTGTGGCTACAAAATTATATTTTTTTCTGTGATTCTCCATTTTTGTTGCAAATTTCTGACTTCAGATTATGTTATGGTATGTTTTTTTAAAATTTTTATTAAAAGAGGCGCAGGTTGCTATGATTATTGATTGTATGATATGACACACTAGTATTTTAGTCTTGATTCTTTATGTCGTGTGAAATTGCAAAAAACTGATGTTAGCATTTCAAGTAGCCAGCAAGTATTTCTCATACATTTAGGTTAAGTAACATTTTCTACAAAATTACTTTTTTGATCTTGCTAGTTGCTAGAATCATAAGCAACTTTTTAAATCTAAACCTATATGACTGTGTGATATTAGGCTGGATGGTATAGGAGGCTTGGTGGTCAATGTGGCACCAGTTATAAAACACCAGTCAGTTTGCTGCATCTCTGAACTGCTTACCTCAAGGTTCTTAGTTCAATCTGCAGTTACTTCCTTTGCTTTTTCGTTCCGTTAACATTAACCCTCAGTAGTCTAACTGGAATAAAGTATGAAATTACAGAAAAAAATGGACGGTATTGGCCTACTTGACAGTAGACTAAATGAATACAGTGGATTGGTATATTATTGGGCAGTTGGTAAACACAGCTTAGAGTTGTGTGTGTATATATATATATATATATATATATATATATATATATATATAGTTGTATGTAAAGTTGTATGTGAGCTTTGAGTTCTGTTACTACTGTTTCTAAGTATGTAGAAATTTCCCAACTTTTTAATTAATCTGTTATAAAGATGCAAAGAAAAAAATAATGTACAATTTCAGCGCAGTTAGGCTAATGTTGGGCAATATAAAAATTTCAAGTAAATTTTTGTTACACAAATTCTAACAAAAAGTGACATTTGCACAACTCATCACAAAGTTTTTTTTTGTGGAGTTGATATTGACAATAATCAATAATACTGAGTAGTGCAAAAATTGTAATTTTTTTTGGATTTTATAAATATAAATAGTAATCCAGTTTGTTCCCATAGTATAAACTTGCTAGTTTTAATTCAACTAACAAGTATATTTTTATCTTATTTTTTTTATAATTAAAGTTATTTAGGATTACATAATGTATACTGTTAGAGTCTAAAAATTCTAAATTTTTATTTTGGGCAGTGATAATGAAAAAAATAAATTAGTAGAAATGTCATAATGACACTAATGTGTTGGTTCTATTTAGTAATGGAAATATGTTTTTATCTATAAGTATTTAATTGTGAAGAAAATAATGTAGACCAATACAATTTACTTAATTTCCTACTCAGTACGACTTTTAAGGTGTGACACATGAAATGTAAGTTAATTTAATTATTGTCTGTCTTTCTTTAATTCAGGAATAAACTCATGTCATTTTACTTAAGCTTAACATACTTTTTGTTGTTGCTTAATGTTCATACCATATGCCAGTTAGACTAGTGAAGATGAGCGATCACCATTAACAGTAAAAGTAAAGGATCAGCAGTAACTGCAGCTTGAACTAACAACCTTCAGATGTGCAGCTCAGAGATCAGCAGACTGCTGGTGCTACAGTTGGGAACGAGAGCTTAACAGTTTCTATGCCAGTTGTAGTAATCATACACTAAAGTAAAATCAGTATGCTTAAAACACATTACTACATAGGCCTACATACTTTCTGCAGAATATAATAGTATATACCTAAATAAACAATATATAATTCAGATTTTTTAAATATTTTAACTTATTTTCAATGGAATAGAATACAGTTTCCCGAACAGATTCAAATATTAGTGGGCTGTAGTTAATAATAATTGATACTAAAACATTACTCAAATTTTCTCTCTTTCTTCTGTTTATTCCCCAAAACAATTGGTTCAAAAGCTACAAAAAAATCATATTATTTTATTTTGTTCAAATTTGAAGATTCATAACACAGTTTATTGTATAAATTTTAAAATAATTTAAATTTACAGTTTAAGATTTAATTGAAAAATGAACTAATCTGATTACCATCAGGGTTTATTTTAGTTTTTTCCAATTTATGCTTCTCCTTACTATAAATTTTTATAATTCAGGCACATTTTATCCTAGACCTGCAAACCAAATTTGACATTAGTCTGTTCATTTAATCTTCAGTGATGTGCACAGGCATCCAAGCCAAAATCTTTTTTTTTTTTTTTTGAATCAGGTGATTTGAAAACAGTGCCATCCCTATCAAAATTTTAATATTGATTTTTAAAAGAGATGAGTAGATGGGGCAGGAAAAAATATTAAAACAATAAGCAACTAAAATGAGACAGCTGACTAAAAATTTTATAGCCTATAAATAAAAATTAATTCATGAAAGCAAATTAAGACAGATATTTTTAAGATTTAATTTCAAATCAGAAAAAAGGCTTATAATTTCTAAAAGAACATACAATATCATATGTTATGGCTTACGTCACATTGTTAAATTTTATTATTTATCAGTAGCGTAACTTTTTAATATTAAACAAAATTTTATTCGAGAAACTGTTGGGTTCAAGTGGAATGCAGTTTTCTATAATAAATAGAGGGGGAATGGTTAATCATACATTTTTTTAAGTATGGTAATTTGTGTAATGTTTAAATAAATGTAGTACAATTGGTTTATAATGCCTTCAAGCATTGTTTGATGCTAAGCTGCATTCCTCCCCTAACATTTAAAAATAGCTTACAGACTTTATAAACATAAACAGAAGAATTTGTAATAAAATGAAGCAAGTTAAAAAACTGTATTAACGAATAACATCTCCATATTATGTAGGCTAATTTGCTTTTGTCATCTGGTGCTTATAGCTTTCTGTAAACCTTGAATTCCAGTTTGTTTCCGTGTGTTAAAAAAATATGTCTGTCAGAAGTCTTAAATTTTTCTTACACACATTATTTTTATCTAGCCTGACTCACCTGTTATTACTTTTTATTCAGATGTTAGAAATCATTTGGTAGAACAATACACAATACACAACATTTCTATACTATAAATAATTGGTTACTAATTAATAACTTTAAAAACAGAATCTATATTCTACCAAAAAGCCTTCACGCCCAACTATCTTTCTCTTTTCTGAGTGAACCTCTAATACTTCAATTCTGGAATTATTTATGGTGTCACTAACCTAATCTTCTGTAATGTAATATCCTATAGTTAATTTGTAATATCTTTCTAATATCCACCTTTCTTTAGAATGTGTAATGTATATTTTCGTGTTTCTTGGTTAGTAAACAAGCTCTAGTAGATCTTTTTTAACTTTAAACTTTTTGGAAGTGTTATATATTGTCCTCCATTTTCAGGAGGGTGTGAGACCTGTCACTCACTTGTCAAATTTTACTTAAATCTGTGAGAAAATTAATATTTTTTTCAGAAATATATATTTTTCCATGACAAATTCTATGAAAAAAATCATGTTATTGTTGGTGAGTCCATTAATAACTTGAGAGTTTTGTTAAATTTTAAAGAAACCAATTTTCTTAAATTATTTAAAATGTATGAAATCTTTGCAGCCTTAGGTTATATTACCTGTTTTATTTTTTATGTATATGTTAGTTTATTGTCCTCGGTTCGTTAACAATTAATTCTTAAATTTTTCGAATAAATTATGTAACAAAAGGGCACAATAGGTCGCAATACAATATTAACCTGTGAAATGCTGGTAACAAAAAATATTTTTGTTTTGAGATTTAAATTAGAAGTGCACGAGTTCGGCAGGGGCAGCTGAAGTGAGCAGCTGGATGGGCTTAGCGATCCCACCGCCGTACCTTTAGCTCATACTACTCTCACTCACCTACTCAAAGACACACACTACCCACATTCACTTGAAAATTTGGGGATGATTGATGTTGATCCAACAACAAATGATGTTGATCCAGTTTTGGTCAAATGAAGCCGACATAGTAGCCACGAACACGTGTGTTGCTAATGCTCCAAAAATCGGATCGAGAACAATCGAAAAAGTGGCTTAATTTTTCAAAATCGGTTCAACAGATATTGCTAAAATTTTGGTCATAAACCAAATGTTTGGTTATAAACATTGACTTTTGAGTCAAAGTCAACGTGACATAAGACATTGATTGTAGCAAATTAGAAATTTAAGTTTCAAGAGTTTATCGAAAAACAAAGTAGGCTGGGAACATAAACTCCAGCTGTAGGAGTCGTTTTTTATGATTTATCTTTAAACTGTATTTTTTATTTAACATTTGCTGTATTGTCTTGAGTTGTGAATCTTCCGCAGGGTCAGCGTAAAGTAGGATGAACTAGTTTAAAAAAATTATGTTCATAATACAGTTTTTTTGTCGGTAGCTACCGAACTGCATTTTGTTTTTTTTTTTGGGGGATAATTGAATGTGGAAGGTTTGTATAGTTTCGTTATTTATTTAAATCCTTCATTTTGAAATAGCCTACTGCATTACGAAATAGTATGCAGAATTTATTATCCTTTGTTCACGTTCTTGTAGATACACGCGTAATACCGAAGTAACCGTCATCGTTAATTTTGTACTAAGTACAACAACGCAAACATCTTGCTTTAATCTTATATTCAGCCATGTTTAAACATTGTAAATGAAAGATAACATCTATCTTATTAGGCGTTTAGAGAAAGTTTGATAAAACAAAACAAATTTCATGGTTTTAAACGGAAAAACCCGTATCTTGAATAATATTGCGTAATATTTAAAATACACTGAGTTGTTTATTCTCTCGCTATAAGAGGTAGGCTACAGATTATAGAAAGTGTTGTGCTCGGGGAAAAGTGACAATGAAAGTACATTTTCAAATTTCATGAGTCAAAAAAATTGTTTTTACATGAATACCGCTTGTGCCCGTGTCATAATGTAAACGGATTAACTTAAGTGAAATTTGTCATGTAGGTCCAGTTTGTTATATCTCGAGAAAATTTTTTAATTTTTCAGACCTCAGCATTGGCCCAAACAAAAAATATAGATCGCTATTTCCTCATATATTCCGGTTAGGAATATATATTTAAAAAAATCGTCTGCATTAGCCCAAGTGTGCACAATAGTCTGACGTTAAAAAAAAAAATTTTTAATCGTATCATATTTTGCCGAAATTTTGGTTGAATGAAAATCCGAAAACGGAAGTTAGGGTAGTAAATTTAAGTTGTTCAGGGAGTAAATAGGAAAAAAACGTAATCAACCTTGACTTTTTTTAGTTTTGATTTTGGTACACGGAAGTGTTATAGTTTTTATGACGGAAATTTGAACAAAATCTAATGGTATTGAAACTAGGCCGAATTTCGATCTTTTTGTGACCGAAATTTTGTGAAGTAATTAGTTTGCTTAAAATTTGTTTTGCATCTACTTACGAGATGAACATTTATCTCGTTTTTCTGTCAAATTTTAACCATTTTGGACAAGAAAAAATTTGGACTATTTTACTTCAAATTCTTACATTGCTGGTTTGTTCTTCCAAAGTATACTAATTATGTAATTCTTTAACAAATTTTACAGTACACTCACAAAACAGATGCTACTTGCACAGATTCACTCTGTGTGGGTTGTATTGCAACAATTAAATGTCGTATCTGTTATGCGAATATCAGATGTGCGCTGTACAATGTGCGCATGACTCATATGTTGTTGCGTCAAGGTCAAACCGGCAGTGGCGATGCACGAGGTCGAATGCACCCAAGATTGAAATAACAATACAAATCTGTTATTATATAAGAGTAGATTTTAACACTAATGAAAAAGATGACGTGTTCTCACGAATCAAGTTAAATTGACTGATTTTTGTATTTGTTCAACAAAATCAAGTTTGTTTGACCGATTTTTATGTGTTTTAATCAACAAACTCAATAATATAAATCAGTTTTATGATTGTATGGTTTAGGTACCTGAGGTGGACATAGATGTATTTCCGTTTTAAAAATCTGAATCCCTGTTATTATTTATTATAAAATTATTGATTATAACCTTACATTTGCAATAATTTTAATTGACATTTTTTCAAAAATCCCTATAATTCCAAACAACCTGCCTTTCCACTTTAAAAAGATTGCAGTTTCTTTTGAAGTTTAGATTTACAATGACAGTTAGCCTATTAAGTGGCAGGGTCAGACGTTGAGAGTAGCAGAAATACATTTGGGAACTCCGTGCTTTTCCCATGGTCAGTTATATGTCGCCTGTTCTAGTGTCGAGTAGCAAAAATCTATATGTCTTAGCATATAACTTAAAACCATTAATCTTATAAAATTGTATATAGAAATGTATTAAATTGAAATGAACCTATTCTAATTTTGAAAACCACAGTTTATTACCTACATTATAATTGCGGGCGAAGCAGCAATGGGTAACAGTTAAATCATAATAGTGAAATACAAGCATGCCAAAAGAAGTAGTTAATTCTCTCTGTTACTTCTGTAGTTACGTCTGCCTAGGCCTACTCTTTTTTTATCCAATCGACAATTCCAAGGACAATAATGTTTATTAACAGTTTCTGTATTGTGATGGAAGCTAATTTCCAAAAATATTATTAATTTTTGTATCTTACATTTTCTTTGGAAGATCTGATACCATGCCGCACAACGGAAGAGATGAGACGAGAGATTTTTGTTAAGCTGTGTTTTCGTAGTGACGAAGAACGGAAGTCGGGCGGAAACCGCTGCACACTTGATATACAAGTACCGGGTGATCTAACTCCGCTCGTGTTGTTTAGTTTTGAAAATTGTTTGAAATATTTTGAAATCTTTTGTTCAAAATTTTGTTAAATTGTGTTCAATATAATAAAATTAAATAACGTACAAAAAAATCTTATATACATGTGGATGCGTTCAGTAAAAAATGAACATGTATTACAAAATTGTGTAATGTAGCCTCTTTCTGATAAAAATCAATAAATAATTAATATAAAAATATAGATATTTAAAACATTATAAAACTCTGCAAATGAAATAACAAAAAATGTATCTTCGATAACCATGCAAATAATCAAATGTTAAAACCTTTAAAGTTGTCAGGGAAATTCCAGGGCTCCATATTTTCATCGATTTGCATATTTGTTGTCGGAACATAATTATTCGAATGTTCTTGTAATACTTCTTTCCAAACAACATTTCTTGTGTGGCGAGTGTTTTCTGGGAGCAAGAGAATGTTCAGTCCATTTCGCCTTTTAACTCTGGAGAAAGCTACGTATAACATTCCATGCATAAAAACTGCTGTTAGGAATATCCCAACTGATACAAATGTCTGCCCTTGGGCCTTATGTATTGTCTTAGCAAAAGCTGGCCTAACGGGAAATTGATGTCTTTGCATTGTGCATCCAAGTTTACTTTTGTTTGAATCTAATGTGATTCTAGGAATATGAACTGCTCTACCTGTGGTTCGCGGCAACCGGTTTCAGATATAATGTATTTAGTTATACACTTCAAATAAATTTAAGGCTAGAAATTCGCCGTTTTGCAATTTTTTACGAGCATGAGACCTAGCGCGGTCGAATCTGCACCCTTCAAAACACTTATGTACGAAATTTTGTGAAATTCGTTAGAACCGTTTTCATACGAGATACGGTGAACATACAAACATACAGAAATTGTTCGTTTAATATAATAGGATATTGGAATGGAGTGTTTACCTAGAAGAGCGCAGCGGGTTCGCGAAGCGGGATTGGAGAACCTTTGTAGGAGTATTGTCGTTTAGTCCGTCGCCGTAGAGATAGGTAAAGTCGTTCTTAAAAAAAGATTAAAATTATCCGTTCTTTTTAAAACCTGCGCCTTGAAGACCGATTTTTAAAATCCACGCATGGCTAATAAGAGAATATTATATGAAGTTTAATGGCTTTTGTAAACAGTTTTGTCGGGGAAATACTTCTTTCTTACATATTATATTTTCCGGAATTATATTATAATTACATACAAAATATGAATATATATTTTGTGGATATTAAAAACATATGAATACTTTTCTTATAAACTAGGCTAGCCTGTTCGTTCAATAATGTAGGCTTACACTGAACAATTTTCATAGTTATATTTTTTATATTTGGTACGGAATAAGGAAATTGTTATTTACTTATTAAAAATATAATTTTAAAATTAAAATTTTAAAGGAAAATATAATTTGCTGCAATTTTGACGACAATAGCCTGCATCACGTAATCTATTTGAGTACTCTGTTGAAACGAGTACCGCCGGTAACGAACAGTTCTTCAACATTCGCCATTTTAGTTGGAAACTACTAGCAAGGGAATGTGCAATCGTTTCGGTTTAAGTCGAGACAGTTTGAAGCGAGGGGTTTTCGTCAAAGACCACTGATAAACCGAAGTTTTATCGAGCCTTAGTTAATAACGATTTTAACGTTCTTTGGATATTAAAGGACTACATTTGAAGAACTCGTTAAGAGTCGGTTTTAAGAAAATTCTGGTTTTCTTATTTTTTGACGCTTCTAAAATATTAAACGCCACGCGCTCTATCCAGTGGTATGTAATAATATGTTGCACACTAAACTGTACGTGGATAATCTTATTTAGTTAAGTGTCGCCCATTATCTGTCAAGATAATGTGCAGTAGACTACTATAATTACTAACGAAATATCCGGGTACCAAGAATAAATAAAACAATGTACTATATACATACTATACAGGGTGTTTAAAAAACATCTTAAGAATTCAGAAACTTACTTCTTACATCAAAACCAATGAACAAGTTTATATAACCTAAAATTCTTAGTTTCCTAGTTACATACTACTTTATGTTTTTAACAACAAGAATAACCATAAAATTTTCTATAATCATTCGAAAGTGGCGGTTGTTTTAAACTTTTTTAACGACGTGTATCTTAAATACGTCAATTTTATGAAATATTTACAATGTACGAAATATTTTCCATTTTTAACGAGAAACCAAATGGTTGTTTTAAAAATTTTCTCTAGCTTGGGTAACTGGACAAAAACGCTGTTACGATTGGCTTTGTTATTATTATTCGGCCATATTGAATTTATTCCTTGTAATATTAATTTTAATTTAAGAAAACATACTTCTCCGCTGTTTGTCTTAACAATAACATAAAATTATATTTGATATCTCAACTCAAAGATTTTGTACGAAACCTTGTAGACAGCTTTTTACATTTATTTTGTATATTTTTGCTTTTAAGATACAAGTGTAAATAATACAAACCAAAAATTACTAAAAAAATGTTTTTTTAACGGATTACATTCTTACATTCAAGGCCTTTAAAATAACATCTTAAACAGAAATTTGTCTTGACAAATAGCGGAGTAATCGGTATCGTTAATTAACATTGGTAGAACAAGGAAAAGATTCAGTTTGGCCCCACAGAGCCTTTAGCATGAAATCTGCTGTTGTTAAACATAGGTGTCCGGAGGGATATGGGGATTTAATGCAGCCGAGGAAGGTTTTGCACGGTATTCTAGCTGAGATCTGTGCATCGAGTATTAGAGGAAGGACTTACAAGTAAGGACATTATAATACTCACAAATTACAGGCTCTCAGCTCTGTAGATATGTCATCCAAGTTGGTATGGGGATTCTCTCTGCTCCCTCTGTGTCCTGTCGTTTCAACTAAAATTAGTACCTGGGCATTGCGGAATTGAGGGAAACGAGAGAGCAGACATGATGGCCAAAAGAGGAGCTGCTGATCGACTTGTAGGACCAGAGCCCGAGTGCGGGATTTCTCGCACAACTGCGAGTCGTGCAGTAAGGAAATGGGCTACAAAAGAGCTCATCAAACGATGGGAGCAATTCCTAGGCCAACGATTGGAGAAACGCCTTCTCTCCGGACCAGACTTTGTACTGATAAGAACACTTGTTCAGTTTAACATCCCTGGGCTGGTCGTCACCATGATCAACGAACACGGCCACATCCGGAGTCATCTACATAAGATGGGAAGATACGAATAGTATAATAATATATATTAGCCTTCTAATTATCACAGTTTCGGTCCGATATGATTCAGATCTGCCAAAAACTTACGTGGTCAAATAGCTAGCACAGGAAATTCGGCCCACCGTTTTTAAATCATGTTTACTCAAAAATCTAAAAATCGTATTTTGTTTGAAAACTGTGAAGTTTTAATCAGGACTTGAATTGATGCGGAACGCACCGGAAAGGCAGATTTTAAAAAATAGTGAAAAGTGCAATGTCGTGTTGTTACTTTTTGGAAATTCGCTTCCATTACATCAACGAAACAGCTGCGCTTATTATGTTGTGTACTTAATAAAGAGAGTAATTAAACTGTGCAATTTGTTGAGGTAATGGTAAAACAAATATTTGTATTTGTGTGTTAATGTTACAGAAATAACTCGATTAAGTGGTTTGCTTACATACAACATTTCTCTTTTCCTTAGTCTTACTTTTATTTCTGCACGACGCGTATATAAGTAAGCGCTTGATGGCTCACATCCAAAATTCCTTACAAATAAACATTGCAGCTGCAGGACTGCGAAATATGTCCCCCCAATCCCTCTCGGACATTTTTGTGCCATACCGGGTGTATTACCGAGTTGAACTAAGTAATTCAGGATTGTTTTTCATTCCGAAAAGTATACGAGATTGGTCAAAAAGTTCCTGGAATTGGTCAGTGAAAATTTATTGAGATTATGTGTAATATTTTTCTTCAAAATACTCTCCTTCTGCGCGCACACACTTCCACCGTTCATAAAATTGTTGGCAATACTCCTGAAACCCTTTTTTTTGAAATTTCATTTAACGTTTAAGCAGAATTAAACAGTTGGAGTGTGCGAAGCTGTAGACCATCAAGAAAAATCAACGGAGTCTGTCTACAGCGGCTGAAAGCAATACACTGAGCTTTAGCTGCAGACAATTTGAAGCCAGTAGATCTCATACATGTCTGCAATCTATTTATTACTAGTTGATGGGACCTTTCACCTGTAGCCAACTGTTCGATTTCTTGGTTTAAAATTCGACAAATGACTATCTTGGTTTAAAGTTACGATGTAACAAGATTTTCGATAAGTTGACGGTTCTTAGTGGTTCTCGCTGGGGCGCTGATAGAACTAATATAGCTGTGATTTAATTCGTTCCCGAATTGACGACCATCGACTTTAAAGAAGCTAGATTCCGTCCATCACTCTGCAATCCGTCTTATATCCGGTGCTTTTCGCTTTAGTCCCGTCGTAAGCATACTCGCCGAGGCAGATAAACCATCACTCGCTCGACGGAGACAGCAGCTGCAAATAAATTGTTTCAGCAGATTATTATGTAAGCCATTTCACCTTCCATATAATACTATTTTTAATAATCAGTTGCTCCAACGGTTTGAAGCACGTCTCCACGTGCCGCTGCTTTTGTAAGCATTAGAACTTCCTGTATGCTTGAAAACTTGCGTATTGTAATTCCTCCAGTGTTCGAGAGGACGTTTTGTTTTCTTCATCCATGGACCATAAACTTGCCAACCTTCAAATTCTCATTGTATGAGTACTTGAAACACAATACGTATATCGACGGGAGTTTCGCCGTTTGATTAATTCGTTTCCATCTACGGAGATTATTTTCAGTGATGGTTCGAAAATCGATAAACATGTTGGATGTGCGTATTACTCAAGAAGGCAAACGTATAATTATGAATTACCCTCAGTTTGCAGTGTCTTTATTGCCGAACTATTAAGGCCCTGAACAATGTTGTATCCGGTGTTTATCTAGTGTTTCGATTCGAAAAGTGCACTCCATGCTAACCAGAATGTGTATTTGATAAACACAGGTTCAGGATATTCTGTGTTATATCCACCGTCTTGAACTACGGATAATGCTGCGAAGGAAGCAACTCTGCTGCCGCCAATCACGCAACATGTTATTTTATCGGATTTCCTAAGTCAGTCAAAACATATACCCTTCTTGAATTGGGGGATTGGGCAGCTACAGATAACAACAAACTGAGGGTAATTAAAAATTATGTTAGTCCTTGGAGGTCGCGTCAATACGTGCAAGTCGTAGGGAAGAGGTGGTTATTAACCGTCTTCGCATTTGTCACTCCTTGCTAACGCATGGATTTCTGATGGGAGGCGGAGACCCACCTCAGTGCGAGTGCTGTAGGGAAACCATCACAGTAAGTTATATTTTGTTTGGTTGTGATAGTTTCCAAAATGCGGTGTAGATATAAATTGAGCAGTTATTTACAGACGATGTTCGGAGATGGTGTCTCGGTCATCGACCAGACTTTAGACTTCATTCATCGCTTTGATCTATTTAATCAAATTTAACAATATACTATTATTTTAGGACCTTTTACATCCGTAAAACTAATTTTTTATTTTGGTTCTTTTCTTTGTTAATTAGTTTTAACTATGTTTTATATTTCTTTTTCTTTATTTAGGCCCTGTTTATTTTTTTTGTAGGGCCATTTACAGCCCAACAGAAAATTGCGTATGTTGTTTTTAAGATAAATTATTGTTAACTAGTTTTAAGTAAGTATTTATAATTATTATTATTATATTTTATGTTTATTTATTTTGTTAGTTTATTTATTTATATAGTTTTAAAATAATTTTTTAAATATTATTTCAAATTTGTGTCACGGCGTTAGTTAACCTTTACGGTTTTTCGCTGGGAAGGGAAAAAATTAAGCAAATTTGATCAAAAATCATGGAATACGATTTTAAGTAAATTGTGTCTTCAATAATCTCACCAAAAAAAGTGTCTGAAGAATTTGTTTAATATGCTCGCGATTTTATCAAACTCGTTTAATTAGTATATGCCATTGAATATAATAAGAGTAAAAACTACCGTTATAAAAAACGTGTTCAACATCAGAGTCTAAGGTCCAAGGAATTGAACTATTTGACTCTGCGAACGCTGCAAGCTCTAAGGACAGGGGGACGACGTTTGAAAAAATAAGTAGTACTTATCTATTTAATTGTAGGCTGTTCACATATCTCTCGTAAGGGTTACCATTCGAGTACGTCAATATTCAGTGTATATGTGTGCACAGATGATCAGTCATCAGCGTAAACTATTTTTTACTGAAAAAAATAGAACATGAAAACGAACAGATCAAACAATATCTCAACAACATCAATGGTAGATTTAGTAATATGTATTTAGTAATGGTATTTCGGTTATGTTTTAGTAATATGTCGTATGCGGAGAAGGAAACAATGTTGAATCAAACGTCATCAAAGGAAATTTCTTCTATTTCCAATTGGGTATATTTCATTTACTGTACGACCAAATTTTGTATAAAACATATCGTCCGGAATTTTCTGGGAAGTAATGAATGTTATACAGTGTATGAATTATTTTTGCAACATTTGTTTCAATATGAACTAGAAAGTATGAGCTAGAATATACGAGCTAGAATATTAAGCTTGAGTGAGCTCTAACGAGGCTCTTCCATTGATAGAAGGAAGTAAGGGTGTCTGATATCGGCCTACGTCAGTAATTGGCTACACTTTCTCGTTGTCAAAGCGTTAGACGAAAGGAATTGATTGGTCATGGTCCTTGTTCTGTTCTATTTATAGACTTACGAAACTACAATAATGGATGTTGTATAATGGATTGGTTATTTAACTAGATCACATTCAATTTGTGTTTAGGTATAACATCCATTTTATGGTTGTAATTGTATGGTTGTAATGTGCCTCTAAACGGCGAAAGCAGCTGGGGTGGACTCAACGACCCCACCGTACCTTTAGCTCGTACTACTGTGTAATAAAGATACACAAACAGATAAACAATTTACTTTTCAACAAACAAACCACTTCTCTACGTTAGTTGTCCGCCCGTGGACCTGAAAATAGCGCGAGCTGGGCTTCGCTGTGTGCCCAAACACGGATTACAAGCAACGACTAATGGATGGAGTCCAATTGGAGCCGCTTCTTGAGAGTTTACCTTTCGAAATATGGCACCTATTGATTGACTCTAATATCAGTTAATAATATTGAAGAAGACGCCACATGACATCGCCAGTGACAAGAACCCTATGCGGAAAGGTATACAAGCAGTTATGGTTTCTGTGAATACTGTGTTACCCCATAGGACATTGGTTCTTCAAGCCGAAGTCGATACATCTGGAGCTCAGTGATGGCGAGACGAGTGTGGCAACACGATTTACTGGACTGTCTGATTCACGTCGAGTTCAGGAATTAATAATAACCCTTATTAGAGGTATTTGAACTCTCGCTGCTGCTGACATCTTGCGGCAGAGAGTTCAAATACAGGTAAATAGATAAAAGTACCGTTTATTTTCTCAAACGTCCCCCCCATCCTTGCAGCGTTTCTGGCGGCAGATAATCCAATTACTTGGACTTTAGCCGCTGTTTATACCGGTGGTTGCACTTCTGATACGTTTATATTCAATGGTTCAATGGAACTTGGTACTTCTTCACCTCAACACTGTCGAGATTCCTGACCAACCACGACAGCCTTCATCGGTTTTATGATACACCTTGGAGCGGCTTATGGTGCGACAACAGTGGCATTCGGATCTGATGCCGGCCACTCTACATTTTCTTTCAACGTTAAGGTTCTTGAACGTACAACTTGCTGGGGAGCGTTGCGGTCTTTAAGAGGTTGGCAGTGTAACACAGTCGGCAACCTATAACCTATTTGTAAATAAAAGTTATGAGCATCATCGACGCTGCAGAAGAGTTCGCAAACAATTCTGAAGCGAATCAAACCTCGATCACTTTGCTTCACTGGAGTTTGACAGCTTGGAAGAGTCAGTATCAGTTATGAGCGCACAGATTCTATCATGTACTGACATCGAAGTTTACTTTCCACACGAACATCAAGTGGTACTCGAGCTTAAGAAGCGATAGCCGAATATACGGAGATTTGCTCTTTCCCTTGTTCGTGATCCTCAGGAGGACTTACGACTAAGTAAGTTCAGATGTATCCATAAGTAGCCAAACAAAATGTATATCCTCAAAAACAGTCGGTACAAGAGTTAAAAATAAACTGAAAATTGGTTCATTTTAAAAAGTTGATTTTCTCATTTTTATCGGTTGTTTCTAACCTGTCTTTCTTCTTTTTTTTAATATTTAACGTGAGAAATTTTGTGTAATATTTGTACAGTATTTTTTTACTGTTAATTTAAATCACTGGCAGGTTTTCTTAAAAACAAATATTTTAATTAATACTTTAAGCCTATTTTACGGTCATGTAAAATATAGCCTATGTATATAAATCTATCAAATTCTCAACTGTCGGCAAAGCATTAGGTTTCCAGAGATAACCTCTTTGAAAAGTTCATCGGTCCTACAAGTCCTATTAAAGGTCGAATTAAATTTACAGCTTTCAAATAAATATAATTTTAATTAGCTCAAATACGGACGTGGCATCTTTGCGGGTTAACCCGGCTTGCGACTATAGGAATGAACATAACTTCCCAAAATAAAGCTGTAATCACACGCACGCACGCACGCATTTATTAATATCGGTTCGAACTTGGTACACAGATCGATTTGGGAAATAGCATGGACAAGTTTTTTACCCAGAAAAATTCGTTTAACCTTTTCGAAATGACAACAAATCTTGAAAAAAAAATCACGTTTTATCTGACACATTTTTGAAAACCACTATCGTAAAAGTCGCAATATTTAAAATTTTCAAATTTAATTGATAATATAAAAATTAACCTGACGGCGGTCAGGGTCCATTTTCTTATTTTTTTTGCGCAATAATTGTGAAAGTTCAGATTTTCAGAAAAGTGTAAGATAAGTATTTTTTTTTGGAAATCTGTTTCCAGCTGTGAGACAGCTACGTGGTGCAGTTATATGAGTATTTTACTTCTATATGACACAGTGAAACACGAATTTTGATTGAAGTTGGCCGTTTACATCGGTTTTATTCTAAATCAAATATAATGATTCTGTAGAACCGAGTTACGGGGTAACGAACTTTTTCACATTATTGTTAAGTTTGAAATTCAAATCCGCTCAAAATTACGAACGTTAAACTTATGGCGCCAGACGAAAAAAGTATTTAGGCATTGTATCCGAGTGAAACATGGATACACCACGTTGCGAGTAGGTTAGGCTAATCACAGTTCAGAGAGCAAGTACAGTTATTTGTTTATATCTCTAGAGATAATGCAGAACACATTTACTGTTATTTACATTCTTAAAACATTTTTGTTTCAAGTGGCTGTGATTATCAAATACGATAAATTGTGGTGTACATTATAAAGAATTCAAAGATTCTTTGTTGCTTGTATTTGTGATTTTCCATTGAAAATGAGCTGTTAGCGTCACCGTCCTGGTGAAACACAAACCCGTGAACATGAACGCTGATCCTAACTTCTAAAACATTTATTGAAGAAAGGTTTTTTTAAAAAAAAATGTATGTGGGTGTGTGTTTTAAATAAACAACGTGTGTATATACAGTGGACTCTAAACTAATTAGATCTAGTTTATTTCGAAATTTTGGTTAATTCGACTTTTCCAATTGGTCCCTTGAAATTCTTATGGAACCAGTGCTCAAAATACTAAATTAATTCGAATAATTATGAGAGTAATTTTAGCTTGTACAAATACACAAATCTGATTATTCGGTAGAAATTTCGGCCTTGAAAGCAAGGCTACATGAAATTCGCTTTATACTTTAGAATTGCCCAAGCTTTTTTTTTATTTTAAGGCGAAAAGCACAATGAGACCCTAAAAGTATAAGTGTAAAGTGTTAAAGTTGCAAGTGTAGTGTTGTAAGTGTAAGTGTGTGTTAGACTAGGGTACCGCGAGGTACGTCTAAATCCTCTCAATAGGTTCAGCTAGTCAGCACGGGGGTGCGGGGTATTGCCCAAGCTATGTAGAGCAGTGAATGTGTGAGTGTTTGTCTTGACTAGATAAGTGAACGTAATGTGAGCTTAGAGAGGTACGGTGGGATTGCTAAACCCATCAGCTGCTTTCTTCAGCTGCCTCCACCTGCCACAACGGCCCTCAAAGCCTGAATCAATTTACATTTTAAAACGGATAAAAGTTAAACTTTACTAATAATATTGTTTTTGTTTCAGGTAATCTAATGTCATTTACATCAGCTGGGAAACACGTTTGTTGGATAAGTAATTTACAAATCAGTAGTAAATTTATAGCTACAATGTTGTCTTATTTGTTTAGTCATCGCTTGCAATTGTTTCAACATTTATTACATTCGCTGTAGTCTAGATAGCAGCACTTTGCTTTGCCAAAAATTGCCATTTACATTTCGTTGTTGTCTATTGAACACAAATCGTACGATAAACCGTATAACTTTCTCGCAAATCCGACTGTTCCAAACGTCTGTGTAACAAAACACACACACACACACGCGTGTGTGTGTGTGTGTGTGTGTGTGTGTACAAATTGTACTTATATAGGAAACAGGGAACCTCTTAGTCGGTAGGATATCCGGTGGTTCGCTGCAACTCGGTCCTATGTCATGTAAGCAGGTTCAAGTGTAGTTAAAAACTAACCGGTTCTGTTAGCGAATAGGTGTAATAGATTTGAATGTAGTTTGTAAAACACACACGCTCGGGTGCGTAAAGTAAGTTTGGGTTACAATAAACTGAGTTCGCTGTTGTAGCCTCCGGGAGAATAGTGGAAGTCCGGGCGTTTACCAATTTTCCCGGTTCGGAATGGTAAGTAAAAAATTCGTGTCTTCTTTAAAGTTGGCTGAATTCCTCCATTTTCCTTCTGAACACGTGGTGTTTGTAGAGCTGTTCCAGGGTCTGGTAGGCTGCGAGTAGTTCTGTGGTTGCCGGAGAACTATTTTCAACTTGTATTCATATTCGAAATCATGGCGGGAACCATAATTTCTCCGAAATTCATTGTTAAAGTCGTAAAAAGAACGCACCAATCGGGATACAAATTTTGTGTACGGGAGATGGCGACGTGGTACGCCGGCAGTAATGCTTGGGCAAAGATGTAATAGTGCGTTTATTAGACCTAAGATACGCAAGCACTGCTAACCAATGAGAAGCAAGTATTTGTTGACGGGAGACTTGTGAACTAAATTCGCAGGCGTAAGCTATTTAAAAGCCGGGAAAAATTTGGGGAATTTAGCGTGGATGTTTTTTGGTGTTAGTAGGTAGTTAACTCAGTTCAGATGTTGTTTCGGGCTGTGACATCGGTTGGATACGTTTGAAACTCTATCATACTAACACGAACGATTACGAAACGGACTTGAATAATTTTTTCTGAAAATAACGAGTTTCTATTGGAAAAACGTTTTATTGGAGCATCAATCGCGGATATGTAGCTGCACCTATTGAGAGGGTTTAGACGTCCTTCGTGGTACCCGAGTCTAACACACTTACACTTACAACACTACACTTACGACTTTAACACTTTACACTCACACTTACATTTAGGGAGACGATAATAGCCTCAATGTGCTTTTTGCCTTAAAATATAAAAAAAAGAAAGGATATCTCAAGTTGAAGACGGATATGAAATGAGGTGATCATGACCTCTAAAACACGTTTGAGGAATCTTAAATTGTGTGTGTGTGTGTGTGTGTGTGTGTGTGTGTGTGTGTGTGTGTGTGTGTGTGTGTGTGTGTGTGTGTGTGTGTGTGTGTGTGTGTGTGTGTGTGTGTGTGTGTGTGTGTGTGTGTCGTACTCTAAAACTTTGTGGTTCGCAATTTTGATCTTATTTGGTTGAAAACATTGATTTTAGTAATCTTTCATAAGTTCGGATTATTTAAGAGTTGGTTTAAACTGTATCATCGCTGCAGTTACGCGTACACAGTTGCACGCTAATAAGATTGGCCTGTCTACTCAAAGTCTAGAGGTATTGATTGTTTCTTAAAGGCGCGCGGGCTAATCTGTAATCCTATTTGTTACTGTTATTGACACCCTCCCGTCGCATTGTTAAACAACATTTACTTTTTTGTCAGATTAGTAGCGAATATCCGTTTCAGAGGCCATCGTGGTAAGACCCAGACCTGGGACCATGATATAACCTCCGATCCAGACATGTAGAACACTTCGATAGTTTTTTGTGCGTTTGAAATTTCGGCCATGTTTGATTCAGACAAGCTAAAATAAATTTGGTATTATCTAAAAACCATGCTACACTTGAGTTCCCAAAGAAAGCTTAAGGATTCGGGAGATTTGTACGAAAAAATCTGAAAATATTGTCAAAAATTGTTAGTCGGATTTTGTTTAAATAATGCAGTACTGAATAATTTATATATATATATATATATATATATATATATATATATATATAAAAGTTAAATGAAGATCTGTAAGTCAAGTCAATGTACTAAATTTAAATATAGATTTTTTTTTAATTAAATAAGAAAAAAAACAATAAAAACTAATTTACCGCTAAAACAAAAACATATAGCCTATCTCATAGAAGCGAGACTGAATACTATCACTGCTACTGAGAATACTGTTCTTAGCACTGTTGTGCTCTTCAACTATCCTGCTCACTGCTCACTGCTCATTATTATCTGCTCTTTGTTTCACAACGTAATTTACGGGTGTAACGCTATAATAAAAGAATACTGAAAATTACATGAAATAAAAGTTGAGCTATTATTAATGTTTATTAATTAATAAAATACTGTTTATTTTACTATACTAATAATTAATTTGTTAAATTTTTTAATTAAATAGACGAAAGCTTATTTATAATTGTATTAACTGAGCATAGTTTCGCGTGCTTAACTAATGATTAAAAGAATATATTAATTATTTTATGCATCCATAGGTTTATATTTGTTAAATTTTGTATTTATTGTTGCTTTACCAGTACTGTGAAGACATCTAAAAGTTTTTCCTATAATTTTGTTACACTATTACTTTATTAACTTTTTTGTAATTATAATAATATTTATTTTGAACAAAATCATATTTCTAATTATTTTTTTTATTTTGCCGATAAATAATTATATTAGGTATGGCAGTTTATAATTTTAAATATTTTTTTGCACAGTAATAAATTGTCCGCGCTTATTTTACTAATTTTGCCCCGCAGGGGGTGCGGACTAGCTGCACCTGTTGAGAGGATTTAGATGTCCCTCGCGGTACCCGAGTCTAACACACTTATACTTACAACACTACACTTACGACTATAACACTTTACACTTATACTTACATTTAGAGAATCGATAATAGCTTCAATGAACTTTTCGCACATTGAAAAAAATTACTAATTTTATAATAAACATCTGTTTTATTTAAAAAAATTATTGTTATTTTTAATTAGAAATTTACTAGCGTAATAAAAACAGCAGTGAGCAGTTAGTGCACGGCAGTACGTTGTCTTATTAGTAAACTGTTCTCTAAACTGTGATTAAATCACTGCTACTGTTCACTTCTTATTTACTTATCTGCTCAGGGAATTCACTGCTAACAGGAAAACACTTAAGCCCACCGCTACTATTAAAAATAGCGATTAGAACTTATGGACGTACTCCTATTTTTTTCAGTGAAACTATATTAACTAAAATCAAAATGTTAAAAGGGTTAAAATGAATTCCCAAAAGATTTGTCTTCGAAGAATATTTTTGTCGCTACTGCGCGCCAGTACCCAGCAAATACGGACCCAGAGCCTGAATATTTATCACAAACAAGCAGCACTCCTCAGGTAACGGCGTGCATACTAAACTATGTCCTTACAAAGGCGCTCCACTTTGAATAGCATAAACGAAAGTTCTACGCGTTACATTTGTATTGAAGGACATCTTCGGCTGTGTACACAAATTTACCATACTATGTGACTTTGTGTTAAAATTTGGTTAGTTTTTTCAAGAATTGTCGGTATTTTAACGAAACTCCGTAGCGTTACCGATTTCAGAGTGACTTTTGCTTTGTTTGTAAATACAGCACATTAGAAAACGGAACGAAAAACTCTGAAATATCTTATAGTCTGTTTTTTTATTTTGGAAGTGTTAATTTTACGAAACAACACCAGATGTCGCCGAACTCATTTGCTGAGCGACGAGGCTATGTTTGTAACGGACGTTTACAAGAACGGGGCGAGAACATTTAAAATACCGTATTACAGACGTTAGTTGTTTTTTTATTTTGGAAGTGTTAATTTTACGAAACAACACCAGATGTCGCCGAACTCATTTGCTGAGCGACGAGGCTTTGTTTATAACGGACGTTTACAAGAACGGGGCGAGAACATTTAAAATACCGTATTACAGACGTTAGTTGTTTTTTTATTTTGGAAGTGTTAATTTTACGAAACAACACCAGATGTCGCCGAACTCATTTGCTGAGCGACGAGGCTATGTTTGTAACGGACGTTTACAAGAACGGGGCGAGAACATTTAAAATACCTTATTACTTACGTTAGTTGTTTTTTTATTTTGGAAGTGTTAATTTTACGAAAGAACACCACATGTCGCCGAACTCATTTGCTGAGCGACGAGGCTATGTTTGTAACGGACGTTTACAAGAACGGGGCGAGAACATTTAAAATACCGTATTACAGACGTTAGTTGTTTTTTTATTTTGGAAGTGTTAATTTTACGAAACAACACCAGATGTCGCCGAACTCATTTGCTGAGCGACGAGGCTATGTTTGTAACGGACGTTTACAAGAACGGGGCGAGAACATTTAAAATACCGTATTACAGACGTTAGTTGTTTTTTTATTTTGGAAGTGTTAATTTTACGAAACAACACCAGATGTCGCCGAACTCATTTGCTGAGCGACGAGGCTATGTTTGTAACGGACGTTTACAAGAACGGGGCGAGAACATTTAAAATACCGTATTACAGACGTTAGTTGTTTTTTTATTTTGGAAGTGTTAATTTTACGAAACAACACCACATGTCGCCGAACTCATTTGCTGAGCGACGAGGCTATGTTTGTAACGGACGTTTACAAGAACGGGGCGAGAACATTTAAAATACCGTATTACAGACGTTAGTTGTTTTTTTATTTTGGAAGTGTTAATTTTACGAAACAACACCAGATGTCGCCGAACTCATTTGCTGAGCGACGAGGCTATGTTTGTAACGGACGTTTACAAGAACGGGGCGAGAACATTTAAAATACCGTATTACAGACGTTAGTTGTTTTTTTATTTTGGAAGTGTTAATTTTACGAAACAACACCAGATGTCGCCGAACTCATTTGCTGAGCGACGAGGCTATGTTTGTAACGGACGTTTACAAGAACGGGGCGAGAACATTTAAAATACCGTATTACAGACGTTAGTTGTTTTTTTATTTTGGAAGTGTTAATTTTACGAAACAACACCAGATGTCGCCGAACTCATTTGCTGAGCGACGAGGCTTTGTTTCTAACGGACGTTTACAAGAACGGGGCGAGAACATTTAAAATACCGTATTACAGACGTTAGTTGTTTTTTTTGGAAAGGTCTTTAATCTTATGAAACATCAGTTGTTTGAATGATGCTATTTCTAGCCTACGTTATTCTGCAAAAACGAAATTAACCAAACTGTGAAACAATGTAAAAATTGGTTCAGGAAAGAAACATTTTTAACGAAACGATATATTTTGTTGTTATTTTAAGGCGAAAAGCACATTAAGGTTATTTATCGCCTACTTAAATGTAAGTGTGAGTGTAAAGTGTTAAAGTCGCAAGTGTAGTGTTGTAAGTGTAAGTTAGACTCGGGTACCTCGAGGGACGTCTAAATCCTCTCAATAGGTGCAGCTAGTCTGCACTCCCCCTGCGGGGTTGAAACGATAGAAGTTGTGCATACACTGTGTATAGGCCTAGAAGTTCTGTAGTTTTAGTTTCCATTGAACCTGCACTAAGAAGATAAGCCAATCCAATAAACCAATTTCAAACCACAAATAAAACACAAGGAAATTTATCTGAAAAACTATCGGTGAATGGAAGTCTGCAGTTGACAGATTGCACCGAGTTTGTGTTTGTGACTTTTCGAGGGTTTTTAATCTGCGAACATGGCTTCAGTGAAATGTTTTGTACCAACTGTTGAATGTTGAATATATTACTTTGAGCAGTGTTTTTTTGGCAATTTATTGCATCTGTTATGTCTGTTTACATACTTGAATATGTACCTAAGTGTATTTTTCAATGAATTTCGCTTGCCAACTACATTTATTCATCCGTTTCAAAATGGCGGCAATTCGAGAACTTAAAAATACGCCACCGTAATCAATGTTATTTTACCGTGTTTATATTTTCACTTTGCGAATAAATTGAAAGTATTTTGAGTATAAAAAAATCTATTTTGATGTTATGGATTTAACCGTATACGAAATAGCTTAATTTTTTCTCTTATGCTTCCGCGCGCGCGTTTGTGTGTTCGTGTGTGGCGCGCGCGCGTACGTGCGATCGTGTATATGTGCATCAGTTGAGACTGAACGAATTGACAGGTTTCGATGAAATTTGGATTCTTTTTAGTTGCCGCGTGTCACAACGCAACAAAGTGGTCAGTAAACAAAGATAGTCACGTGAGCTTTTGTCTTTCGTGCATCACTGTTTTATTAGCGATCGTGTATATGTGCATCAGTTGAGACTGAACGAATTGACAGGTTTAGATGAAATTTGGATTCTTTTTAGTTGCCGCGTGTCACAACGCAACAAAGTGGTCAGTAAACAAAGATAGTCACGTGAGCTTTTGTCTTTCGTGCATCACTGTTTTATTAGCGATCGTGTATATGTGCATCAGTTGAGACTGAACGAATTGACAGGTTTAGATGAAATTTGGATTCTTTTAGTTGCCGCGTGTCACAACGCAACAAAGTGGTCAGTAAACAAAGATAGTCACGTGAGCTTTTGTCTTTCGTGCATCACTGTTTTATTAGCGATCGTGTATATGTGCATCAGTTGAGACTGAACGAATTGACAGGTTTAGATGAAATTTGGATTCTTTTTAGTTGCCGCGTGTCACAACGCAACAAAGTGGTCAGTAAACAAAGATAGTCACGTGAGCTTTTGTCTTTCGTGCATCACTGTTTTATTAGCGATCGTGTATATGTGCATCAGTTGAGACTGAACGAATTGACAGGTTTAGATGAAATTTGGATTCTTTTAGTTGCCGCGTGTCACAACGCAACAAAGTGGTCAGTAAACAAAGATAGTCACGTGAGCTTTTGTCTTTCGTGCATCACTGTTTTATTAGCGATCGTGTATATGTGCATCAGTTGAGACTGAACGAATTGACAGGTTTAGATGAAATTTGGATTCTTTTTAGTTGCCGCGTGTCACAACGCAACAAAGTGGTCAGTAAACAAAGATAGTCACGTGAGCTTTTGTCTTTCGTGCATCACTGTTTTATTAATATTGATTCTGACCTTAAATTTAGTACTCTTCAGGTTTGCAAAGCAGCGCAAATTGATACCTATAAGCATAGAGAGTAGGGTTGAAACATGAAGCGGGCAGGACTTTCCTGTACTGTAGTAGTATTCTTTAAAACAATTTGAATTGACTACGACTTTCGTCTGTTAGTGAATTCATAATGTTACAAGGAAAACTCCAGAAACGACCTCCATCAAGCCTTCCCACTCTACACATGTTATGTTTGTTTAGACACCACCTAACTGATACATATTTTATTACTCGAAGTGGTACACTTCAGTGCAGTGCAGAATTAATTAGTTAATTACTGTAATTAAAAATCTTGGCACGCAGCTGACTAGCTGGGTGGAAGGGAATTCCAAAATGTAACAGTAATAATTTTGTAATCTTACATTTCAAACAAATATAAAATCATGTTGTTTATTACTTAAGTCTAACCTCATTTATTTAATGATTAAATTTAATAATTTTATATTTCAAATTGAAAATACGAAAATGATCAGTATTTTCAAAGTAATTTGAAATTTTAAAATACATATTAATAGTCTGTGGACACAATCGGTTCTTATACTGAATCTATTCCATGTAAGACTAATGTTAATTTTTAAGAGAAAAAATATAAACGAGATAAGAAGAACGGATCACCTTCCTGCCTACAAGAGTTTTAAAATGGGTTATCAGACTTAATTTTAACTTAACAAATAGACTATTCTATAATCGTTAATTAACATTAGTAACATTCACAGAGTGCAGATTAGTGCAGATTTTCACATTGATCGTGAAGTCAGATTTTCCAAAAGGTATAAAGTTGTTGTTTACTCTGCATAAATCATGTTAAAAAATGAGGCGAGCCTTTTCAAACGTGGGAAAAACGGGACAGTTGGCAACACTGTCTTAGCGTAATATGAAACATGTGCATGGGCTACCTGTTTAAATAAAAGACAAAAATAGCTAACCCGAACTTGAGCTAAATAATGGCAGTAAAGTTTTTAAAGTGGAACAACAACAGCGGAGCATTAACCTAATTCTACCAGTTTAATTACCGACAACCTCCTGAGTCGTGTTTAAACTTTGGCAGAGTTAAAAGAGGGATGGGCATTTGTTACCCTTGGATTTTATTGCTCCTTTAATTTGCGATGCTATTATTGTTGGAGAAGTTTGATTTTTCTGATCAAAAGTTTCTTTTCGAAACGCGCGCGCACACGCACACGCACGCGCGCACACACACACACACACGCGCACGCGCGCACACACACACACACACACACACACACACACACACACACACACACACACACACACACACACGGTGTAAACTTCCGGAAATGGATCTTAAGTCAATACAAGAAAAAAATATTGTACAAAGATACGCCCTAAACGCGTTAGTGTCCTACTTAAAAATTCGATTTTTTCAGTTTTATGTGAATCAGTGCATTTTTTGACCTCTAGACCAAGACTTAGTGAAGATATTTTGTTAAAACATACACGACTAAAGTCGTCAACGACTCGTTGGTCAGAGGACAAAATTCTGAAGACATCATTGGTTTTATATGCCAAAATGTTGACTGATTCGGTCGTATAGCTTCAAAGATTAAAATTTGTAAAAAAAACGAGTGCTTAAGAAATATTGTTAATATTTAACAATATGGTAAGTACATTTGGACTGTACTTTACCAAAAGTTGTAAAATTTTATACAAAATAAGATTATATCCGGACCTTTCCAGTATTATTTACATGACAGCATGAAATATCGTAAGGTAACACAAGTTACAAAGGAACGTTTAAGAACTGCATGATTAAATTAAATTATAATACATTTTTATTGTTAGTAGTATAGTAATTAATGACACGTTGATACAGTAGCACAGTTATCACTAGAAAGTAATTAAATTAATTTAAAAAGTTTTCAAAATATTTTCCGTTGTGATCTTTGCAAATTCTGGCTCTTTTTAACCGGAAAGACATTGCTTTCCTATTTTTTTTTTTTTTTATAGGCTACATGGGTCAACCAACTTTGAGCCACTTTGAGTCAGTATTTCGGTCTCTTCTTTTTATCCGTGTTAGTGCACTGTGAGGATTACAACTTCTTCCTCCAATACTCCTTCATCCTATCCGATCTCCGCCTCCTGACCTCTGATGTTTTTCAGAATGCTTCTGATTCTCGTTCTGTCCGGTGCATCCTCGATCGGCAAACCGATCTCTTGCAGATCTTTCAGAGTCTGCGAGACGTAGTGTCCTTGGGTCTTCCTATTAATATTTCTCATGACCAGCTGTTTCAGAATCCTACTGTTGCGCATCCTAAGAATGTGGAGAGATGGGCAATTCTTCGTTTTTTCATAACACTTGTAATTGGGTCTACCTGTTTATACACTGTCTCGTTGGTAGCGACTCTCCAGAAACCATCTTTCTGGTAACTTTTATTTAAACTGGTCGTAATGATTCTTCTCTTGATCTTAAGTAACTGGTCAGTCCTAGCATTATTTTTTGATCTGTAAAAGAGTCAAGTAGGGTAGGAGTAGAGTGTTTCCGGGAGAACCACAGAACTGTAATGTCTTACTTTGGACTTTATCGAGACTTTTTTTGTCATAAGTTGACCACGTTAAAAATTGCACCTTCCTAACCTTCGCTATTCTATTCAATATTGCAGGTGTTTCGTCCAAGTTATGGCAGATAATTTCTCCTAGATATTTAAATTATTTTACTAGTTTTATGCTGCTCCCGTTGATGTTAAGTTTTTAAAAAGCGGGTGGCTTCGTAAAAGCGGGGTGCTTCCCTATTGTTATATGTAACAGTTTTAAAAGAATGCAATTTTGAATCTGGGTGTTACTGTTATGGCCACTCTTACAGTTCATTTTCTAATGGAACTTTGTTAGGAAGTGTTGTCATGCATATTCAACTATCGGTACACCTCACGGTCCAGTGATTATAAAACTTTAATGAACGTACAAACGGAGACTGGTTGTTAATTGTTATTGTAACGCTAATTAATGGATGTAATACAGAAACAATAGAAATGGCATGTGCAGGTATAGTGTCAAGTTAACGGTGAGTCAGCGCTGGTTAATTACTGTTGCATTGCTGTGACAGTGGCAAGTCTGTTTGATAAATGAAACGTTCTTGTTGGCAATTTAAAATGTAAACATCATTTGTGTGAAAGGCAGAACGCCCTGCTCATAGCGTGCAAACTTGTGCTGGTTATATCTTATCACAGGACGTCTCAACATGAACTTATCTGGAGGGACTGTGCAAACAGTTCGAACACGAGCTACAAGACAATTTTATTATTGGATTTTCATTGGAAAATGAGCTTTTTGGAGCGGTCATTTTGGTAGAATCCAGACTCAGGACCTTGAAATGACTCCTGATTTTGGTTTCTTGAAGATTTTTAAAGAAGGGCAGTTAAAAATAATATATATATATATATATATATATATATATATATATATATATATATATATATATATACCCCGCAAGGGGCAGCTGCTGCACCTATTGAGAGGATTTAGACGTCCCTCGCGGTACCCGAGTCTAACACACACTTACACTTGCAACACTACACTCACGACTTTAACACTTTACTCTCACACTTACATTTAGGGAGGCGATAATAGCCTCAATGTCCTTTTCACCTTAAAAAAATTTATATATATATATATATATATATATATGTGTGTATGTGTGTGTGTGTGTGTGTGTGTGTGTGTGTGTGTGTGTGTGTGTGTGTGTGTGTGTGTGTGTGTGTGTGTGTGTGTGTGTGTGTGTGTGTGTGTGTGTGTGTGTGTGTGTGTGTGTGTGTGTGTGTGTGTGTGTGTGTGTGTGTGTGTGTGTCGAAATTGTTGTTCGGTTTGATTCAAATGACACAAAAGTCCATTTTAGTAATATATTAGGCAAGTTCTTACCGTGAAAAAGCTGTCCAATCTTTCAAGATGGCGGCCATTCCATATCTTTCATCACGTCAGACAGCTGCGTGCCGTGATTATTCTTTAATGATACTTTGTGATACTGTAACAGTTCAAGAGCTGAAACGGACCGTTTAGAAACATTGTATTACAGAATATGGAATAAAATATGCAAAACGCTTTCATAAACTTTGTCACGTTCAGTTTATGAACGACATTTAAATTAAAAAAAAAAATTCATTTAAAAAAAGGTGTAAACGATCCACGTAAGCAACGAAACAAAATTATTGATTATTATTTTTCTGTGTCTGTAAACAGCAGTGTTGTTGTTTAATGTTCGTTTTCTTTTTCTCATTTATCTCCTAACCGTGTTAAAAGTAATCAAATTTTTACAAAAGTCATTTCGAGGTATTGGTCTGAGTCATTAGAAATTACTGTTTGGAATGTAGAAAGTAGATTTTTTGGGAGATCCTGACCAATACGTTTTTGTATGACCATTAGAACAAGTGAGGAGAGATCAGTAAAACAGGTAAAAAGAGTAAGTATAGTGAAGAAACGTTTGCGTAGAAAGCCATACCTGGGAACAATAGCGTATAGTACGGGGAAGGTAGAAGGAAACGTAAGCAAAAAAGTACAAAAGGTCACTATCAGTGTCTGTTACTTTGTATCATATGTTTGGCAAAAGGATATTAGGCCTTTAGAAAAGCGGTGGGTGAAGGAAAAAACTATATGTTTAGACCAGTAGTGGATAGAGTTGATAAAAAGACCTTGGTCCTAAATAGACGTACCAAACGGTACTACAGTAGCGGAAAATATGTAATGATATAATTAAAATTACGTCGGCTGAAGAGAAAAATATAATATCGAAGAGTACACGAATATAATGAAGAAATGCCGTAGGAGACTAGACGTTTAGATGAGTAGTGGATGCATAAACCTCGGTCATGAATTAAATGTACCAAACAGTATAGTATTGCAGTAGGGTGAAATATATTATGATGTATTTAAAATTACTTCTATGCAGAGAAAAAAAATAATAATTAAGTCACTAAAAGAATGAAGAAATGCTGTAGGAGTCTAGACGTTTAGATCAGTAATGGATGCAAAGACCTTGGTCTTGAATTAAATGTACCAAATGGTATTGCAGTAGCGTAAAATATATTATGATGTATTTAAAATTACTTGTAATGCAGAGAAAAAAATAATATTGAAGTCACGAAAAGAATGAAGAAATGCTGTAGGAGTCTAGACGTTTAGATCAGTAATGGATGCAAAGACCTTGGTCTTGAATTAAATGTACCAAATGGTATTGCAGTAGCGTAAAATATATTATGATGTATTTAAAATTACTTGTAATGCAGAGAAAAAATAATATTGAAGTCACGAAAAGAATGAAGAAATGCTGTAGGAGTCTAGACGTTTAGATCAGTAATGGATGCAAAGACCTTGGTCTTGAATTAAATGTACCAAATGGTATTGCAGTAGCGTAAAATATATTATGATGTATTTAAAATTACTTGTAATGCAGAGAAAAAAATAATATTGAAGTCACGAAAAGAATTAAGAAATGCTGTAGGAGTCTAGATGTTTAGATCAGTAATGGATGCAAAGACCTTGGTCTTGAATTAAATGTACCAAATGGTATTGCAGTAGCGTAAAATATATTATGATGTATTTAAAATTACTTGTAATGCAGAGAAAAAAAAAATATTGAAGTCACGAAAAGAATTAAGAAATGCTGTAGGAGTCCAGATGTTTAGATCAGCAATGGATGCAAAGACCTTGGTCTTGAATTAAATGTACCAAACGGTATTGCAGTAGCGTAAAATATATTATGATGTATTTAAAATTACTTGTAATGCAGAGAAAAAAATAATATTGAAGTCACGAAAAGAATTAAGAAATGCTGTAGGAGTCTAGATGTTTAGATCAGTAATGGATGCAAAGACCTTGGTCTTGAATTAAATGTACCAAACGGTATTGCAGTAGCGTAAAATATATTATGATGTATTTAAAATTACTTGTAATGCAGAGAAAAAAATAATATTGAAGTCACGAAAATTAAGAAATGCTGTAGGAGTCTAGATGTTTAGATCAGTAATGGATGCAAAGACCTTGGTCTTGAATTAAATGTACCAAATGGTATTGCAGTAGCGTAAAATATATTATGATGTATTTAAAATTACTTGTAATGCAGAGAAAAAAATAATATTGAAGTCACGAAAAGAATGAAGAAATGCTGTAGGAGTCTAGATGTTTAGATCAGTAATGGATGCAAAGACCTTGGTCTTGAATTAAATGTACCAAATGGTATTGCAGTAGCGTAAAATATATTATGATGTATTTAAAATTACTTGTAATGCAGAGAAAAAATAATATTGAAGTCACGAAAAGAATGAAAAATGCTGTAGGAGTCTAGACGTTTAGATCAGTAATGGATGCAAAGACCTTGGTCTTGAATTAAATGTACCAAATGGTATTGCAGTAGCGTAAAATATATTATGATGTATTTAAAATTACTTGTAATGCAGAGAAAAAAATAATATTGAAGTCACGAAAAGAATGAAGAAATGCTGTAGGAGTCTAGACGTTGAGATCAGCAATGGATGCATAGACCTTGGTCTTGAATTAAATGTACCAAATGGTATTGCAGTAGCGTAAAATATATTATGATGTATTTAAAATTACTTGTAATGCAGAGAAAAAAATAATATTGAAGTCACGAAAAGAATGAAGAAATGCTGTAGGAGTCTAGATGTTTAGTTCAGTAATGGATGCAAAGACCTTGGTCTTGAATTAAATGTACCAAATGGTATTGCAGTAGCGTAAAATATATTATGATGTATTTAAAATTACTTGTAATGCAGAGAAAAAAATAATATTGAAGTCACGAAAAGAATGAAGAAATGCTGTAGGAGTCTAGATGTTTAGATCAGTAATGGATGCAAAGACGTTGGTCTTGAATTAAATGTACCAAATGGTATTGCAGTAGCGTAAAATATATTATGATGTATTTAAAATTACTTGTAATGCAGAGAAAAAAAATAATAATGAAGTCACAAAAAGAATTAAGAAATGCTGTAGGAGTCTAGATGTTTAGATCAGTAATGGATGCAAAGACGTTGGTCTTGAATTAAATGTACCAAATGGTATTGCAGTAGCGTAAAATATATTATGATGTATTTAAAATTACTTGTAATGCAGAGAAAAAATAATATTGAAGTCACGAAAAGAATGAAAAATGCTGTAGGAGTCTAGATGTTTAGATCAACAATGGATGCAAAGACCTTGGTCTTGAATTAAATGTACCAAATGGTATTGCAGTAGCGTAAAATATATTATGATGTATTTAAAATTACTTGTAATGCAGAGAAAAAAATAAAATTGAAGTCACGAAAAGAATTAAGAAATGCTGTAGGATTCTAAACGTTTAGATCAGTAATGGATGCAAAGACGTTGGTCTTGAATTAAATGTACCAAATGGTATTGCAGTAGCGTAAAATATATTATGATGTATTTAAAATTACTTGTAATGCAGAGAAAAAAATAATATTGAAGTCACGAAAAGAATTAAGAAATGCTGTAGGAGTCCAGATGTTTAGATCAGCAATGGATGCAAAGACCTTGGTCTTGAATTAAATGTACCAAACGGTATTGCAGTAGCGTAAAATATATTATGATGTATTTAAAATTACTTGTAATGCAGAGAAAAAATAATATTGAAGTCACGAAAAGAATTAAGAAATGCTGTAGGAGTCTAGACGTTTAGATCAGTAATGGATGCAAAGACCTTGGTCTTGAATTAAATGTACCAAATGGTATTGCAGTAGCGTAAAATATATTATGATGTATTTAAAATTACTTGTAATGCAGAGAAAAAAATAATATTGAAGTCACGAAAAGAATTAAGAAATGCTGTAGGAGTCTAGATGTTTAGATCAGTAATGGATGCAAAGACCTTGGTCTTGAATTAAATGTACCAAAACGGTATTGCAGTAGCGTAAAATATATTATGATGTATTTAAAATTACTTGTAATGCAGAGAAAAAATAATATTGAAGTCACGAAAAGAATGAAGAAATGCTGTAGGAGTCTAGACGTTTAGATCAGTAATGGATGCAAAGACCTTGGTCTTGAATTAAATGTACCAAATGGTATTGCAGTAGCGTAAAATATATTATGATGTATTTAAAATTACTTGTAATGCAGAGAAAAAATAATATTGAAGTCACGAAAAGAATGAAGAAATGCTGTAGGAGTCTAGACGTTGAGATCAGTAATGGATGCATAGACCTTGGTCTTGAATTAAATGTACCAAATGGTATTGCAGTAGCGTAAAATATATTATGATGTATTTAAAATTACTTGTAATGCAGAGAAAAAATAATATTGAAGTCACGAAAAGAATGAAGAAATGCTGTAGGAGTCTAGATGTTTAGATCAGTAATGGATGCAAAGACCTTGGTCTTGAATTAAATGTACCAAATGGTATTGCAGTAGCGTAAAATATATTATGATGTATTTAAAATTACTTGTAATGCAGAGAAAAAATAATATTGAAGTCACGAAAAGAATGAAGAAATGCTGTAGGAGTCTAGATGTTTAGATCAGTAATGGATGCAAAGACCTTGGTCTTGAATTAAATGTACCAAATGGTATTGCAGTAGCGTAAAATATATTATGATGTATTTAAAATTACTTGTAATGCAGAGAAAAAATAATATTGAAGTCACGAAAAGAATGAAGAAATGCTGTAGGAGTCTAGATGTTTAGATCAGTAATGGATGCAAAGACGTTGGTCTTGAATTAAATGTACCAAATGGTATTGCAGTAGCGTAAAATATATTATGATGTATTTAAAATTACTTGTAATGCAGAGAAAAAATAATATTGAAGTCACGAAAAGAATGAAGAAATGCTGTAGGAGTCTAGATGTTTAGATCAGTAATGGATGCAAAGACGTTGGTCTTGAATTAAATGTACCAAATGGTATTGCAGTAGCGTAAAATATATTATGATGTATTTAAAATTACTTGTAATGCAGAGAAAAAAATAATAATGAAGTCACAAAAGAATTAAGAAATGCTGTAGGAGTCTAGATGTTTAGATCAGTAATGGATGCAAAGACGTTGGTCTTGAATTAAATGTACCAAATGGTATTGCAGTAGCGTAAAATATATTATGATGTATTTAAAATTACTTGTAATGCAGAGAAAAAATAATATTGAAGTCACGAAAAGAATGAAAAATGCTGTAGGAGTCTAGATGTTTAGATCAACAATGGATGCAAAGACCTTGGTCTTGAATTAAATGTACCAAATGGTATTGCAGTAGCGTAAAATATATTATGATGTATTTAAAATTACTTGTAATGCAGAGAAAAAATAAAATTGAAGTCACGAAAAGAATTAAGAAATGCTGTAGGATTCTAAACGTTTAGATCAGTAATGGATGCAAAGACGTTGGTCTTGAATTAAATGTACCAAATGGTATTGCAGTAGCGTAAAATATATTATGATGTATTTAAAATTACTTGTAATGCAGAGAAAAATAATATTGAAGTCACGAAAAGAATTAAGAAATGCTGTAGGAGTCCAGATGTTTAGATCAGCAATGGATGCAAAGACCTTGGTCTTGAATTAAATGTACCAAACGGTATTGCAGTAGCGTAAAATATATTATGATGTATTTAAAATTACTTGTAATGCAGAGAAAAAATAATATTGAAGTCACGAAAAGAATTAAGAAATGCTGTAGGAGTCTAGACGTTTAGATCAGTAATGGATGCAAAGACCTTGGTCTTGAATTAAATGTACCAAATGGTATTGCAGTAGCGTAAAATATATTATGATGTATTTAAAATTACTTGTAATGCAGAGAAAAAAATAATATTGAAGTCACGAAAAGAATTAAGAAATGCTGTAGGAGTCTAGATGTTTAGATCAGTAATGGATGCAAAGACCTTGGTCTTGAATTAAATGTACCAAACGGTATTGCAGTAGCGTAAAATATATTATGATGTATTTAAAATTACTTGTAATGCAGAGAAAAAAATAATATTGAAGTCACGAAAAGAATGAAGAAATGCTGTAGGAGTCTAGACGTTTAGATCAGTAATGGATGCAAAGACCTTGGTCTTGAATTAAATGTACCAAATGGTATTGCAGTAGCGTAAAATATATTATGATGTATTTAAAATTACTTGTAATGCAGAGAAAAAAATAATATTGAAGTCACGAAAAGAATGAAGAAATGCTGTAGGAGTCTAGACGTTGAGATCAGCAATGGATGCATAGACCTTGGTCTTGAATTAAATGTACCAAATGGTATTGCAGTAGCGTAAAATATATTATGATGTATTTAAAATTACTTGTAATGCAGAGAAAAAAATAATATTGAAGTCACGAAAAGAATGAAGAAATGCTGTAGGAGTCTAGATGTTTAGATCAGTAATGGATGCAAAGACCTTGGTCTTGAATTAAATGTACCAAATGGTATTGCAGTAGCGTAAAATATATTATGATGTATTTAAAATTACTTGTAATGCAGAGAAAAAAATAATATTGAAGTCACGAAAAGAATGAAGAAATGCTGTAGGAGTCTAGATGTTTAGATCAGTAATGGATGCAAAGACGTTGGTCTTGAATTAAATGTACCAAATGGTATTACAGTAGCGTAAAATATATTATGATGTATTTAAAATTACTTGTAATGCAGAGAAAAAAAATAATAATGAAGTCACGAAAAGAATTAAGAAATGCTGTAGGAGTCTAGATGTTTAGATCAGTAATGGATGCAAAGACGTTGGTCTTGAATTAAATGTACCAAATGGTATTGCAGTAGCGTAAAATATATTATGATGTATTTAAAATTACTTGTAATGCAGAGAAAAAAATAATATTGAAGTCACGAAAAGAATGAAGAAATGCTGTAGGAGTCTAGATGTTTAGATCAACAATGGATGCAAAGACCTTGGTCTTGAATTAAATGTACCAAATGGTATTGCAGTAGCGTAAAATATATTATGATGTATTTAAAATTACTTGTAATGCAGAGAAAAAAATAAAATTGAAGTCACGAAAAGAATTAAGAAATGCTGTAGGATTCTAGACGTTTAGATCAGTAATGGATGCAAAGACGTTGGTCTTGAATTAAATGTACCAAATGGTATTGCAGTAGCGTAAAATATATTATGATGTATTTAAAATTACTTGTAATGCAGAGAAAAAAATAATATTGAAGTCACGAAAAGAATTAAGAAATGCTGTAGGAGTCTAGACGTTTAGATCAGTAATGGATGCAAAGACCTTGGTCTTGAATTAAATGTACCAAACGGTATTGCAACAGCGTAAAATATATTATGATGTATTTAAAATTACTTGTAATGCAGAGAAAAAAATAATATTGAAGTCACGAAAAGAATTAAGAAATGCTGTAGGAGTCTAGACGTTTAGATCAGCAATGGATGCAAAGACCTTGGTCTTGAATTAAATGTACCAAATGGTATTGCAGTAGCGTAAAATATATTATGATATATTTAAAATTACTTGTAATGCAGAGAAAAAAATAATATTGAAGTCACGAAAAGAATTAAGAAATGCTGTAGGAGTCTAGACGTTTAGATCAGTAATGGATGCAAAGACCTTGGTCTTGAATTAAATGTACCAAACGGTATTGCAACAGCGTAAAATATATTATGATGTATTTAAAATTACTTGTAATGCAGAGAAAAAAATAATATTGAAGTCACGAAAAGAATGAAGAAATGCTGTAGGAGTCTAGACGTTTAGATCAGTAATGGATGCAAAGACCTTGGTCTTGAATTAAATGTACCAAATGGTATTGCAGTAGCGTAAAATATATTATTATGTATTTAAAATTACTTGTAATGCAGAGAAAAAAATAATATTGAAGTCACGAAAAGAATTAAGAAATGCTGTAGGAGTCTAGACGTTTAGATCAGTAATGGATACAAAGACGTTGGTCTTGAATTAAATGTACCAAATGGTATTGCAGTAGCGTAAAATATATTATGATGTATTTAAAATTACTTGTAATGCAGAGAAAAAAATAATATTGAAGTCACGAAAAGAATGAAGAAATGCTGTAGGAGTCTAGACGTTTAGATCAGTAATGGATGCAAAGACCTTGGTCTTGAATTAAATGTACCAAACGGTATTGCAACAGCGTAAAATATATTATGATGTATTTAAAATTACTTGTAATGCAGAGAAAAAAATAATATTGAAGTCATGAAAAGAATGAAGAAATGCTGTAGGAGTCTAGATGTTTAGATCAGTAATGGATGCAAAGACGTTGGTCTTGAATTAAATGTACCAAATGGTATTGCAGTAGCGTAAAATATATTATGATGTATTTAAAATTACTTGTAATGCAGAGAAAAAAATAATATTGAAGTCATGAAAAGAATGAAGAAATGCTGTAGGAGTCTAGATGTTTAGATCAGTAATGGATGCAAAGACCTTGGTCTTGAATTAAATACCGTTATTGAATTGAACGGTATTGCAACAGCGAAAAAATTATATCGGCAGAAGAGAAAAAGAGAATATTGAAGAAGACACGAAAAGACCTTACAGATACAATAGCAGACTGAGCGCTTAGACCAGCGGTAAGATTGGCATACAACTCTCCTGATTCGGCTGTGTTGCTCGAATAGACGGAAACCAGAAGTGTGACTTGATTTGTTGTAATGCCATAGAGAAGACGACCTGCAGGAAGATAAGAAAACCACGTTGGAAAAGAATTTAGAAGAAGTAACAACGATCCGTGAGGATGACATTGAACGAGTTGAGGTTTAGTTGGAGAAATTGAGAAATTTAGGAATAGTTTCTTATACAATCTGCAGTAATGTCATTACTAGTACAGGGTCTATACCAAAAGTAGTAGGACTGATTTTCTTTGGTAGTAGGAACGGGCTTTGGTTGAGTATAGACAACGGTTATTGTGAAGCGTTTTTTGTCGTTGTCGATGCACAAAATGAGTCAAAATCTCGAGCAGCGATATTCGATAAATATTTGTTCGGGAAATCGGCAACCGAGATAAGTGTGCAGCTGCCCAAGGGTGCTATTTCGAAGAATATTAAGGAATTGTAAACTTATCTTCAATAAAATTGTTTAAAAAAAATCAGTCCTACTACTTTTGGTATAGACCCTGTAAATAAGATGTTGAAGAAAAAGGAGAAGGTAAAGAAAAAATTGATGTCCACGCGGAAGAATGCGACAAGTTTTAGAATTTTCAAAATGCGAATATCAAGGCTGTGTCGTTTGAAACGGTAATCATGCAGTGATAGCCCTTGCGTCAGGTTCGGGAACTATCAACTTCACATCAATTGACTGCCTTCCTGCATTAATTAAACACATGACCTATTACTGTGTCAATAAAATGAATTAAACAACTAACCGCATCGGCCAGGCTATGCAAAACATAGCAACAGTCTCAACGGTAGTTTGTATCTGGATGTGTGTACATCACTGCAGATTGAACAAATCGACTGATTTCACGAAACTGACGTGCAAGTGGAGTTAGATCGATCGAGAGTATTTTTATTAAACAGTTTTATTGCAAGTCCTTATTGGAAAACATTTATAAATTAATATAATTCGGATTTTCTCAAATGGATTTTTTTCTTTAAATTTTACTCAGATGTTCTTAAGTGGCGAAACGGCAAAAAACCGGCATTCAGGTTCGTCATATTTTGGTCATATTTGAAGATTCACAACAGAAGTTCGATATGACATGAGAAAAGAAATTATGAAAATGAAATGAATTAGGAATTCCAACGCAGATTAAAATTAGATCTGATTTGATTGACCACAGTTTATTACATATATTTTTTAACAATGTCTTATACCAAACACACTACGGCATAGTCATAATTCAGATTATAATCACTGATAACGTGATTAATAAAGATTGGACTAATTTATGAGTATATATACTGTGCATTCAATTTTACGAACCTCATAAAGTGGTCAAGAAATCAGGATTATCGCTCATTTTAAGATCCCAGTTCTGAGTCTTACCATAATAGCTGTTCCAATAGCTCATTTTGCAATGGGAACTCGCTAGAAGCAAAAATAATCGTATATCATATTAGCACTTTGGAAAAAATAGTAATTAAAATGCATAGTAAACACTTTTTAGGCGGAATTTAGTCCACTGATTTAAGTCCACCAGATATCCACTGCGGGAAACAAAGTATCATCACTGCACTAAATCTACAGGCTTGGTTCTCTTAAGTCTCCTTATTACCCTGTTGGTACTTGAGATCTGGAGCACTGCTGGATTTTCATGATTAATAAGCTTCTTTAAATGCTTAATTGCTGTAATTTTAATTTCCTCATTTACTGTGTTCATCTTTAAATCTCTGTGGATGTCATCATTCCTAATATACCAAGGGGCGTTAACAATTTCACGTAGCACCTTGTTTTGGAAGTTTTGTATAATTTTAATATTGGATTTCTTGGTGCAACCCCAAAGTTGTAAGCCATACCTCCAGATTGGTTGCAAAATCTGTTTATATAATAACAATTTGTTGTGTATGTTAAGTTGGGAACTTCGTCCAATCAACCAATACATTTTCCTATACTTAATAGCTAGCTCTTCTTTTTTCTTTTTGACGTGCGCTTTCCATTTTAATTTAGTGTCGAGTGTCATACCAAGGTACTTTGCCTCATTTGCATATGGAATAGCTTGTTCGTTTATGTACACTGTTATCTTCTTGATTTTTCTGTTTGTAAAATTTACATGAATTGATTTTTTTCATTTAATTTAATGCGCCACTTTTTTGTCCAAGCATTAACTTTGTTGACCGCATTTTGTAGCTTACCAGTAGCTTCTTCTACAGTGCTCCCTACGGCCAGAATAGCAGTATACATAGTAAATAAAAATGCGTTTTTAAATTTAAGATTTTATTAAAAATGATCCTTCATTACTATCTAGTTAACAAATTTACACGTGCGTGCGCTTGCGCGCATAGAAGACACACACACACACACACACACACACACACACACACACACACACACACACACACACAACAAATTAACGACCTCTTACAGAGCGCTATAAAAGTCATGGTAGCCGCTTCTAATAGCTCACTTTCCAATAGAAATTAACTAAAAAAACAATGCAGTAGCTTCTTCCGTTTTAGATTACGTGCAGCTTGGGCGTAACGCACCCGCGATTCTAGATATTATTGGGTATGGTCTTTCCTTATTTTTATCGATCCAGATAAAATTAGGTAAAATGTCTTAAGATATGAAAATGTATGTAAAAATTAACATGTTTGGTATTTTGGTGTTGCCCAATTATTTACAACTACGTAGGTTTACTACTAACTGATGTGAACATCAACAGGAAAAGAGAAATCTAAGTGTTTTTGATAAGATAACCGTTCTTGTAAAGTCATTTGATAAGAAAACAATTATCGTAAATCCAACGAGAATCCGATAATTTTTAAATGCATCAGCAATCGCTGTTCAAAGTTTGTATTGCGCTTTGCAAAGTGAAACTGTTTAATGAAACGAAAATGCAATACAAAAACATAAATATCGGACTGTTTTCTTTTCAGGTTTTCCGTTTCTTGTTGTTTACAGTGTCTAACTGTAGATTCACAAATTTGTACACTGAACAGGGTTAAAACGTATCGTGAAACTTGTGCCAAATCACAATGAGAAATCTTGAATAATTTGTGGCCAGTTTTAAGAAATCTTTTGCATTTCCGTCGTTGCCATACATGCGAAATTTCTATCGTCATAGCGAATTTTCATTGGAACTAAGCGCTATCTGAGCGCTTATCGTGGTATGGTTTAGACCCGCAACTATAAAATGAGCACCGACCTATACCTATAGGGCACATTTTGAGGAGGCCTTTAAAAAAATGTAAGTCAGACATGTTTCTCTGGCGGCCAGTTTCAGTTCGCAATCATTTTAGATTTGTTTTGTTCAGTCTCAAAAGACTCATAACACTGTCTTAAGGTATAACTTTGTAATCATGTAATGAATTGTAATAATCACTTTAGTTGTTTGTATTCCTCGTAGTCAAACGCATAAATAACTCAATGTGGACAATTAAAATACAATTAATAAAAAAGTGTTATTTACATTAACCAGTGGAAATAAACATAACAAAAATTCGAAGGAACAGCTGTTGTGCAACATCTGCTGTTTTAAGTGAATATATAGCCGCTTCGGTGGCCTAGTGGTAAGCGTACTAGGCTTTCACATCGAGGATCCGGGTTCGATTCCTGGCTTGGCATTTTCATGCGCTATAAATTAAATCATCCCATCGTCTACATTAGCCCAAGTGTGCACAATAGTCGGACATTAAAAAAAAAAAAAAAAAAAAAAAAAAAAAAAAAAAAAAAAAAAATAAGTGAATATACCCCTTATTACTATACTAGAGTAACAATTTTTCCGTTGCATACTTTATTGTACATACTAAATTGTATAGAATATATTTAGGTAGAAAATTTAATTTGGATATATCTTGGACAAGTTTCGAAGTGATGGCCATTGAAATTCTTTAATAGTGTTACGTTTTTTATTTCACATTGTTTTGTAAAAACTGATTTCAACTCAACTAGCATAATTTAGAATTTAAAGTTAAAGTGCTAATTTATGCAGATTTTAACGCCGGTTACGGTGTTTAAGTCAGATTTTCTTTCTTACTTCGTATGTCTTATTAAGTTTTTTTTTAAGGCGAAAAGCACATTGAGGCTATTATCGCCTCCCTAAATGTAAGTGTTAAAGTCGTAAGTGTAGTGTTGTAAGTGTGTGTGTTAGACTCGGGTACCGCACCCGATTGTAGTCTAAATCCTCTCAATAGGTGCAGCTAGTCTGCACTCCCCCCCTGCGGGGGTATGCGGATCGAGCAAAACATGCTATTTTAAAATGTTGATCAGGTTTCCCGTAAGTTTGTCTCTCACTCTGTACAGCGGAATTGATCTCGATTTAAACCAATGCAGTTGTATTAGTTTGCCGCGGTTGTTGGTTACTGGCTGAAATCCAAACGTTTTCAGTGCAGTGATGCAGTTCCCTCCCTGGTGCGTTCTGTTCCACTTTCAGATGCTTTCTCTTGTATCTGTCACTGTATTGCAAGCTGAACATTCTCAGTTCAGTACATTGGTTTTATTAACGAATTTCCGTTGGAAAATGAGTTATGGGAGCAGCGATCATGGTTCTTGAACACTGGTAGTTAAAATTGTGTGTGCAATTGAGAGAGTATCTGTGTGTGTGTGTGTGTGTGTGTGTGTGTGTGTGTGTGTGTGTGTGTGTGTGTGTGTGTGTGTGTGTGTGTGTGTGTGTGTGTGTGTGTGAGAGAGAGAGAGAGAGAGAGGATGGATGGAGAGAGAGAGAGAAGAAGAAGAAGAAGAATTTCTTGGGTAGTGGTAGAACTATGGCACACTTGTATTTTTTTTTTGTCTACGAATAAAACACTAATATGTTTGATTACTGATAACTGTTGAATAGTAGGCTATGTGTCTTTGAGTGTCTATTGTCATTACAGATGTCGATGATGTTTAGTGTAACTTATACTATGTGTAGTTTGCACGTATCTACACAAAAAAGTGTAGAACACTTTTTAATTAAAAAAAATAGTTTTTATTTTGGCATTTTATGGAAAAAAAATATTTAAAAAAATACTTTCCCACAAAAATAGGTTTGAAACGGAAATTTTAAAAGTTCTTTGATAAAAAATCTACAAATCTACAAATCTAAACGTTTCTCGAGTGGTCCGAGAGGTCGTCATAAGATTTTGACCCTTTGACATACACGATAAACGCACTGGCCTTGATAATTTACGATCTATTTTTCAAACAAGAAGAATTACCTTTTTTATTCCTATTTATTTATCGCTCCACAACATCGATACTTCCTCTCAAGTAACCAACTGTAGTTTAAACTGCAAGTACGCATGTATCAACTTCGTACGTTGTACTTTCTTTTCGTATAATCAAACATCAAGGTTCTAAACATTTTCCAAAATGAAAACGAACAATATTTTGGCGCCCCCTAAGCCCTCAGTGATAATATAAGGGTTCGTCAGATTAATTTTCGTATTATCAATGGAATCTGAAAATTTTAAATTCTGGTACAGCAAAATCTCTCTATAACGGCATTAAAAGGAACGTTAGTTTTCGTCATTATAAAGAGAGTTCAACCGAAATATTTATTTTTGTGTCCCCGCAGGGGGGGTCAGACTAGCTGTACCTATTGAGAGGATTTTAGACATACCTCGCGGTACCTGAGTCTAACATACACTTACACTTACTACACTACACTTACGATTTTAACACTTTACACTCACACTTATATTTAGGGAGGCGATAATAGCCTCGATGTGCTTTTCGCCTTAAAATAAAATAAAATTAAAAAAATCTATTTTTGTAAAACGTGTTACACATTATTTTTAATTTGAATTTTTAATTGAGTACTTAGGCTATTGAAATAAAATAATATCACGTAGTCTTTGAAAAGTATTACAAAATTTAATAAATAATACTGTGTGAATTAAATACGGTAACTGTGCGAAAAATGTTCTTCAGAAATACTGCAAAATCGCTTCTTCATTTCATTCAAATTCTGGCTTTCGAATTTTCTTGAAACGACTCCTTTTATTATTATTATTATTTTAATATCGTACCAAAAAGCTTTTAATAAGTTTTTTTAATAACTAACTTAATGTAGTTAGTTACAGAAGAACTAACTAAATTATAATTTCGGGAAACATCTACTTGCTTCACACCTTTCTCTAACTCGCGCAAAACTTTAATTTTTACATCTAATTTTCCCTTAACACACTGAATTGCAAAAGTATAAGGAAATAATGCATTACTTGTAAAATGATGTCAGAAAACACTCGATTCAGTTGACGTGTTGGCATACTGAGAAATAGGGCAGAAGAGTAGGAAGTGTACTTGTGTTTCGTTGCTGTAGAGGGATTCCTGGAATTTTGTTGGCATCAGTAGAGGAAGTTACAATACTTATTTTTACTATACGAATAGGAAGGAACCAACACATTTTTCCGTTTTAGAGGAATCTCCGTTGTAAAGAGATACGCGATAGAGAGGTTTTACGTATATGCAGATTTTAATTCTGGTTACGTTCGTCAAATTAGATTTTCAAATAAGTGTACTAAAAAAAGTTATGAATTTTGTAATGTACGCCATTTTGAAACTGTATAACGTATCTTGCTGGGCAACGAACTTGTTCAATCTATTACAAAAATCGATTTTTTGTGCCAAGTTTGAGTCAAATTACGAACGTTGTAGGCGATAAATTGGCATAGCCTATCACTATTACTGTCGACAGGACGTCGGGTCCCAGAGGAAATCTCAGTTAAATTACATTAAGAAAATAACTGTTTTCCCCCGACCTCAGCTGTGTACTGTGCGAAATGGAATGTTGTCAACGCTTTGTAAAATACTCAGACATCAAAGGCACTACACTATATTTTACAGTTCAGTTTTCCCTTGAAGTTTTATAGCTACCCTGTGCAGTGAGTATAAAGGAACGCGCTATATATTTTTTAGTTTGTTCTATAAAGAAGACACACAAGTTAATAATGCTCAGAGTTCTGGTAGTATAGAATTTCCTATATGATATTTTTCTGCATCGTCCATCTCTGGTATAAAGCCTTCTCGTAATCGTAATTGTATAAAGCCTTCTTTGTTATTCTTCGTTAAGCCAATAATGATATTTGTGTATATATATATATATATATATATATATATATATATATATATATATATATATATATATATAGCAAGTTATTATACCAAAAAGTCATTCTTGTATTCGCAATTATTCTTTATGCTTGCAATCATTCATTAATTTTAATATCGTGCCAAAAAACTTTTAATAAGTTTTTTTAATAACTAACTTAATGTAGTTAGTTACAGAAGAACTAACTAAATTATAATTTCGGCAAACATCTACTTGCTTCACACCTTTCTCTAACTCACGCAAAACTTTAATCTATTTATAATCATTTATAATTTATCACGTAATAATAATTTATCAGATAATCATTTATTATAACTGCATCAATTCTATATACAGTACCTACCCTTAATCATTCCTTATACCCGTCCCCGCAAGGGATGCAGACTAGCTGCACCTATGGAGAGGATTTAGACGTCCCTCGCGGTACTCGAGTCTAACACACACTAACACTTACAACATTTTATTTACGACTTTAACACTTTACACTCACACTTACATTTAGGGAGGCAAAAATGCCCATAATATATTGTAGATATCTTGGGGGGTTAAGAATGTATTAGTATGCCAATACAAACTAGAAATCTTTGGGGGTAATTATAACCTAAGCACAGTGTAACCCCCTTTAATGTATTAATGTGCCGATATTTAATAGATCTCATGGGGTTAAGAAAAACCTATTCACAGTGTACCCATTTTGACGTTTTAATATGCCGATACAGTATATAGTAGTTATCGGGGGTAAAAATAATCTAGGCATAGTGTACCCACTTTTGATGTATTAATCCCTGTAGGGGGTGCAGAGTGGCTGCATCTATTGAGAGGATTTAGACGTCCATCGCGGTTTTTTCCCCTCAGGGGGTTAACAGTGGCTCTTTGGCCCCCGACACATCAGCTAAAAAAAGCTTTTTCTGTACCCCCATCACTTCACCTTAAACCTACTCCAGTGTCCTTAACGAGCGCCAGCATCTTGTGTAAGGTGTCCTGGTTGAACTCCTGGTTGCTGAGGTCCAAAGAGTCTCCTTCGTCCCTCGCGGCACCCGAGTTTAACACACACATTCACTTACAACATTTTACTTACGACTTTAACACTTTACACTCACACTTACATTTAGGGTGGCGATAATAGCCTTAATTCTTGTACTTTTCGCCTTTAAAAAAAATGCCCATAATAGTACATATCTTGGGGGAGTGGATAAGGATGTATAAATATGCCCATACCTACATACTAGAAGTATGTTTAGGGTAATTGTTACCTAGACAGAGTGTAACAAATTTGATGTATTAATATACAGATATATAGTAATTTTGAGGGGGTAAGAATAACCTAGGCACAGTATAGCCCCTATAAAGTATTAATATGCCTATATTTAGTAGATCTCATGGGGGTAAGTAATTCACAGTGTACCCATTTTGACGTTCTAATATGCCGATATATAGTAGTTATGGGGGGGGGAATAACCTAGGCATAGTGTACCCCCTTTTGATGTTTTAATCCTCGACGGGGGAGGTGCACACTAGCTGCATCTATTGAGAGGATTTAGACGTCCCTCGCGGTACCAGAGTCTAACATACACATACACTTACAACACTACACTTACGACTTTAACACTTTACACTCACATTTAGGGAGGCAATAATAACCTCAATGTGCTTTTCGCCTTAAAATAACAAAAAACCTTATACCCGTATCTTATGTTAAACCTTACCTTATGTTATACACACATAAGATAATCATTCGTTAAATTTGTAATAATTCAGTATCCCTACCTGTAATTATTATGCATATACATTCATTTGTTATACCTTGTACTTACCCGAAATTATTAGTTATACCCGTATCACTTATACGCATACAGAGGTGCCAGTCCCCGTCAAAGCTAATGGAGCAAATTCCCCCCTAAACGTTATTTATCCCCCAAATCTTCGATGGCGCAACTTGCTCCATCTTCCCCCGTCTAGGCACCTCTTGTAGTTATTTGATAAACCTTCCCGTAATTATTCGTTATACGTGCAGTCATTCGATATGCCTACCTGTAATTATTTGTTATACAAGTAATTATTTGATCCCGTGATTAATTGCTATGCTTAAAATTATTTATTATACGTGCGACTATTTGTTAATATTTGTTAAACTCGTTATTATTAATTCCATTATTACTATTTTTATACTGTTATTTGTTAGACCCGTTATTATTTATTGATCCGTAATTATTTGTTACACTCGTGATTATTTGTTATACCAGTGATTATTTATTTATCCGTTATTATTTGTTATAACCGTTATTACTTGTTATAACCGTTATTACTTGTTATATTCGTTGTTATTTATCATATCCATGGTTATTTATTCGTAATTATTTGTTATACTCGTGATTATTTGTTATACCCGTGATTATTTATTTATCCGTAATTATTTTTTATACTCGTGATTATTTGTTAAACCATAAACAATTTTAGAACAGAGAAAATTGGCTGAAAAAACGATCAAAAAAGAGCTTGAAAAAATGTTTCGTTATCAAACAAGGTCTCGCGAATAGACAGACTTAATGTATGTATCAAATTTCATGTATTTCGGTCAGTTAGTTCATTCTTTAAAGATGTACACAGACGGCCAGACGCAAGTCAACTACTTCGTATAGAGAGAAAGTGGCCTATATACAAGCGATGTGTGCTAGACTTGTCCAAGAGTCATGCCGAACATGTTACGGGTCATATGACTCATCACCTATTCACTTAACTATTTCCGATTATTTTCTGATTAAGCAGCTACTGGATAGTAGAACGTTATAGCGCTTGTCTCCCTCTACAAGTATGCACTAGCGTTAGATGCAGGCACGGTTCTAGACATTCTTTATACAATATGTTAGCATAACGATGATTATGATGGGGGGAATCAGACTAGACACTGGCCGACGGAAGTAAAAATTTAAAAAATAGCGGCACGCAACTGTCTCGCTGACGTGATAAAAGGGAATTTCCAAAAGTATTTTTCTTAATCTTACCTTTTTTTGAAATTTCCAATTCACCGTCATAATCAACATTGAAATCTGTATACATTAGGATTTTAAACTTCCAAATTACATTGAAAATAAAAAAATGAACCATCACTGCGTCAAAATTAATTTTTAACGTATTTTAAAAATTCAAAATGCTGATTTATACAGTTTTTACGCTGATTACGATGGTAAAATCGAATTAAAAAAAATTAAGACAAAGTAATTTTGAGTTTTTAAAGGTTTGAAAGGGCCGCAATTTAGAAACTGTTGAACGAATTTTGCTGGTTAACGAGCTATTACCATAATCGATTTTTGTGTCATGTTTGAATCAAACCGAAGTAAAATTAGAAATGTAAGCTTGCTAAAACACACACACACACACATACAATTTTAACGATCTCTCAAAAATTTATGTAGAGGTTAGGATCGAGCTCATTTCAAGGCCCGAGTCTGGGTGTTACCGTGACGGCCGCTCCAGAAGCTCGTTTTTCAAATGGAAAATCCCTAACAAGCAGCCTACTGTACTGGAATTGGACCTTCGCTCGAATACAGTTGACAAATGATCAAACTTATGAATAACCGTCCTTATCTGAACCATTAAAAGATACGAGTGTTCCACATTTGAACAGTTTGAAGGCCAATTATTTGTAATGACGTAACTGGACGTTATGTCATTATAGTCAGAAATATCCCTTCAGGTTATATCCATCAAGGAACTTAGGTTATGTTAATTATGTATAATCGTCACACACAATTGTTTTCCTGACGTGATGGAAGCAAAATTTTCTACAATTTACATCGCAGTACAGCTTTTATGAGAAAACGTTTTAGAATTAACATGTAAACAAGCGTCACGCTTGCCGTATACAGATTATTAGTATTCTTTAAGTAAATTTAGTATACCAGTGACATCACTAAATGTAGACCTTTATAAACAGTTTCAAAATGGCAGTCATTTAATATCTTCAAAAATTCGTTTCAACATTTTTGTTAAATTTTTTTTTGATAACGATTAATCAAAATCGGCGTTAAAAACTGCATAAATTAGCATTTTTTAATTTTCATATTTTAGTCTACCAGTGAGATGATTAAATATAAACTGTTTCAAAATGGCGGCCATTTCAAATCTTTAAAATTTCATTTCAGTATTTTTGTTTTAATTTTTGTTAACGATTTCACATCGTAATTAGTGTTAAAACTTTATAAATTAACATTTCTTAATTTTCATAATGCATTCAAATTAATACATTTAATATGACGGCGGTCACGGTTCGTTTTCGTTAATTTCATTATAATTTGAAAATTTATGGTGCTAATTATCTGCAGATTTTAATGATTGTGTTGGCGAAATCAGAATTTCAAAAAGGGTAAGATGGAGATAAATACTTTTAGAAAATTCGCTTCTATAACGTCAATTGCTTGTCGCGATCCAGTGTACGCGAGATTTTTCACAGCGTCTGCTTTAAGTTGGGCAAAACAAACTACCAATTGGGCTTGCTAGAAGAAAACTCAGCTTCAGTTACAGCCAAGTTGATTTTCGTATTTTCAGTCGAAATTGAAATTTTAAAACGGTAAACACTTGGGTAAAAAAGTTATTTTTTTTCTGGAGATTATATTTGGATGCATATTTTGAAACGGTTCAACGGATTTCGCTGAAAAACGTAGTTATTCAAGTTTCATTTTCGTATTTCATTGTGATTTAAAAGGTGATTCAAAAGTATAGTCTAATTCGAACTTGGTACAAAAATCGGTTTTGGTAGTAGCTTGCACAATGAAATTCATTTTTTCATCGAAAACAGTTTAGCCGAGGGGACACATGACTAATAGATGTATATGAATTATAAAGGTCATTCGAAAATATATCATGAATGAAAGAAAATGAATCATGAAGAATATATATATATATATATATATATATATATATATATATATATATATATACACACACACACACACACACACACACACACACACACACACACACACACACACACACACACACACACACACACACACACACACACATACATTGCTAGATTTGAATATTTTAACCTTTACTTTATGGAAGTCAGAATGTTAAAAAATTCTGCTGTCAAAATAACAGCACTACCTATCGGATTTAATTCAAACCACTCTCTTAACACAATAGTCGGTGGACAGTAACTTGTTGCCTTTGCAGTAGTGGGTATTTTTCATTGGCAGCCACCAAAGCATGTTTTTTTTAGTAAAAAATTATAATTTGAATTTACCTTTGATGTTAATAGTTTATTGAGAAATTATATGTATTGTCTTCATTTTATAAAAGTCAGAATGTAATTAAATACTACAATCAAAATACCAGCACTGTCTGTCGGATTTAATTTAAACTACTCACTAAACACACAATTCGGTGGAAAATAACTTTTTTACGGATAGAGATACGGCGGTGAAAACACTCCTGGCACTAATAAAAACAAACTGAAATTTTTAGCGAAACCGGTTTCGTAGTTTTTGCATCTCTAGATGACACACATACGAACATTGCACTATGTGTGTGTGTGTGTGTGTGTGTGTGTGTGTGTGTGTGTGTGTGTGTGTGTGTGTGTGTGTGTGTGTGTGTGTGTGTGTGTGTGTGTGTGTGTGTGCGTGTGTGCGTGTGTGTGTGTGTGTGTGTGTGTGTGTGTGTGTGTGTGTGTGTGTGTGGTGTGGAGAGAGAGAGAGAGGGGGGAGGGAGGGAGGTCAAACTGGAAATCAATATTTTGAGGGACTGGTAAGTCGTGAAAAGTGTGTTTCGAGGTTTATTTTGAAAGTCTTGGTCTCGAATTTGATGGAGAACTGTACATTTTTCGTAATTAACCCTTTATGAAGAACTGTAAAGGGAGAAGGTTTCCATAGTAAATTATTGATGAATGATCAGCTGTGTTCAATACCAGTATTTTGAATAACAGATGTTTTATAATTTGTGGGATTAGTGTTGCCAGATGTTTACAGTTTTGATTTTTCTTCTTAATTTTTCAAGACATTTTTAGTTAAGTTGCAGTTGTATAGATATCTAGGATTGTGAGTTTAAAGATGAAATAATTATAAACATAATTTCTGTTATTTTTAACAAAAATATAAGTGCCCTTACAAGCCATTAGTTAAATATGTCTCATTGTAAAATACTGATACTTAAATTTGTTTGTTTGTATAATGGGAGCTACAATTATTCCGATTTACCGTTGTAACTTGGTCCTACAGTAGTGATTACACGCTTGGATTTATCTCGTACGCCATCCTATATTCTATAATAATTTTGTAAATTACTGGGCACGTCATGAATCTTTGTCCTATTAGGAGTGTATTCACATGCCTTATCGATTAATCTGATGACATTTACACCTTGCTAATTAGAGCTTCTAGATTTAGCACAATAGACTCGAGAAGACTACCTTCCCTTCATTATAATGTTGCTATCAACGAAATTCTGGCGTTAGTAATTTTCGCAGGATATTATTAGTGGATTTCCACGGGAAAATGAGCTATTGAAGAACCTCCATTATGGTAAGACTCAGACCCGGATCCTTGATATGAGCACCGATCCCCTGACGTCTAGATATTTTTTGAAAGGTCGTTAAAATTGTGTGTGTGTGTGTGTGTGTGTGTGTTTGCTACCAAAACGTAATAAAAACATTTACTTTGGTAATAGCTTGGACAAGTTCGTTTCCCAGCAAAATCCGTTCAACAGTTTCAAAATGGCCATTTCAAATATTGAAAAATTCGTAACTTTTATATCTTCAGTATTTTTGAAAATTTGATTTCACCGTCGTAATCAGCTTTCAAAACTGCATAAATTAGCATTTTAAAATTTTTAAGTCCGTTGAAATAAGGTTTTGAATTTAACGGCGGTCAGAATTCATAAGTTTAAGATGCTTATATGTGCCGATTAATGCTGAATATTGTTTAAAAATATTATATAAACTACATCTTATTGAGTACCCAGCAGTTTATTATCGAATAAATAATTATAACAGTTTGTAAAGTTATTGTCGACTGTCGATACCTCTGATCACAACAACACACCGAGAGTGCAACACTTCGAACTTTAAACCAACTTAAAATGCTACTTCAGTCTCACTACCTCTGCGTTGTACTTCAACATGTTTGTGTTAATGGAGTTTGTGTCTTTTACTGGTTCGATCTTCAAATCCATGTGAATAGTGTCATTACTGATGCACCAAGGAGGTTTGAAAAGTCAGAATAATTTTAATATTAGACTTCTTGGTGCAGCCCCAAAGTTACACATCGTATAATCACAATGGTTTTGTATGTTATGTATTGGCAATTCTGACCTTCTCGTTTTTTCTCTTCTTGGAGCGTAGCTTGACGTCAAGGATCATACGAAGATATTTTGCTCTATTAGCATGTGGTACTATATGCTGAATAATGTAGATTGGCTTATATTCATATTTCCTATTTGTCAAATGTACATGTAAAGACTTATTTTCGTTTTATTAAGCTTTATGCACAATTTTTTAGTCCAAGAACTGACATGGTCAGCCACTCCTTGTATTTTACTTTCGGCATCTACAACACCTTCCCAAGGTAGACGTGTCATCTAATGCTGATTGTGATAGTGAAATCAAAATTTCAAAAGAAGTGAGAAAAATTATTTTGGGGAATTCGCTTCCATCATGACACCTGCATGCCGTGATTATTAAGGTAAGTGCACTAGTGAGTTATGGGAGATTCTTTGTGTAACACCATTTATACGAAGTAGGGTCAAAAAGTTAGCGGAATTGGTCAATGAAAATTTATTGAAAGTGTTATAATATTTAACTCCTTACTTTGTTTCCAAAATACTCCCCTTCTGTATGTATACACTTTTTCCACTATTTATACAATTGTTGGAAACACTCTGAAAGCCATTTTTGGAAATTTCGTTTAGCCTTTTCGTCGCACTTTCCATCACCTCTTGTGAATCAGCAAAACGATGTCCCTTCAACGTTATTTTCAGAAACGGATAAAAATCCAGTGATTAAAAATATGGTGCTTTCTTTGCGACCTTCAGAAAGAACGCAAGTCTGCTGAATGGAAGTCAAAAACTTCACCAAAGGAAAAATTTCGCTTCGACAGAACTAGGGGTAAAGTGATGTTGGAGGTGTTTTTTTATTGCCAGGAGTTGATTCACTATGAATTTATTCATGAAGGGGAAACAGTGAAGGAACTGTATAAGGAGGTCGGGCTACGGGATGCAGTTTGATGAAAACGACCTGAAAATGGGCAGGGAACGATTGGTTTATGTGCATGACAATGCCCCGTCACATCGATCGCTGATGCTGAAACAAAACCTTACCAAGCACAATGTTACCACTCTGAAACACTTCCTTATTCCGACCTTGCACCACCGGATTTTTACCTGTTTCCAAAACTGAAAATGACATTGAAGGGACAACGTTTTGCTGAAATGTCACGAAGCGGCTAAGCGAAATTTCCAAAAATAGCTTCAGGTGTGTTTCCAACAATTTTATGTACAGTGAAAGAAGTGTATATATGCAGAAGGAAAGTATTTGGAAGGAAAATAAGGTAAAATTACACGTACTTTCAACGGAAACTTTTACCTAACTATTACTTCGTAGATGATAGACTAAGTGTTGGTGTACGAATCAATTAAACGACAATGTTTACATACATACACTGATGTGTATCCGAGAAAGTATTGCATACTTTTATGCACGTGTTACCGCGTTACCGGCTGGTCACGTATCCAGAGACCAAAAGGTAGAGGTTGTCTATTCAGAAGTAGTAACATCCGCCCAGCCATAAGCTCAGCTTTGTGATTTGCATGAGGTAATAGCTTAATGCGACGTGGTCAGCACCTTGCCCGCCTGCGTCCAGAGGCTGGGCACAGCTGAAGAATGACATTTTGTAAAGAATTTGAAGGCTTAAAAGTAATACTTTCAGACAGGGATTCAAAACCTTTGCATCACTCAGTGCCACTTGAGTGACATGATTTTTTTTATAAATAAATAATTTCTTGAGGATACGAATAAAATAGTCAAGCATGTACTGAGAAGGCCGTAGACGCCATGTTTCAAATGACTGGATCAGCTGATTTCCGTGTCTTCTGCTCTGAAGATGCAGACTGGACCGTACCAGTCACTCGGAACACGAGCGGACTGTACTGCAAGTTGATAGCGTACTGGGCTTTCACCCCGAGGACCCGGGTTCGAGTCTTGGCCAGGGCTTGGCATTTTCTTACGCTATAAATCATTCCATCGTATGCATTAGCCCAAGTGTGTACAATAGTCGGACGTTAAAAAAAAAAAAAAAAAAAAATGCAAAGTTGTCGGTGAATTTTGGAAAAAACGCTTTTCTTTAGACCAGGGGTCTCCAAACTACGGCCCGAGGGCCACATCCGGCCCGCGGAGAGCTAGCATACTTGAAAACTCCTTTTAGAGAACATATTTTTTATAGCAAATTAAATTTAGTTTACTGAAGTATTCTAATTTTATGTTGAATAATTATTAATATGACATCTACATTGATATGGTCGTGGGCTAACTACTCATAACATTGTTATAGGCTTACCTATTGTTATTGTTTTTGTGATAAGTTGGATAAAGAAACACAGAATTGTAATGAGTCTTTACTCATTACACATGTATAATATGCAGAAAATTTAACTTCATTATATAATAACTAACAATTTATTGAAATGAATCCAACTAACATTTTATACATTTTAAATAAAAACATAACTTATAACAAGCATAATGACATATGAAATACTAATGAGATTTATGTAATTGAGATTTTCCACTGACAATAGTTTGTAGTTGTGGACTAATTTTACTTGTACCAATTATTAAAAGAGATTTAAGATGCTCATCAGTTAATTTAGATCTGTAAACATTTTTTGTGTACTTCATTTTGGAGAAGGTCTTCTCACACAAATAAGTAGTACCAAAAACAGCCCACGAGCAAATTTATGCAAATTATCAAATTGTGTCAGTGGAAGACTCTTATAAAATTCCAACAAAGATGAGTTTTGATATTTGTTCTTAATTATATCACTGCACTGTAGATCAATCATTTCCATTTGAAATTCCGGGGCTAGGGTTTCAATGTCAGTATCAAAAGGATTCTGAAAAATCTTAATTTGATTCGCAATGGCATCAAAGTCCGGGAAACGAGTATCAAAATTTATTTTCAAAGCACTCAAAGTTTCGATTGCAAAATCGATAGGAAACTCAGTCTCAGTGGTGTGGCTGACTATTTCATATGTTTTAAAATGTGAAAAACATTTACTTCGTAGTTGTGATTGAAACAGTATCAATTTCTTCCGGAATGATTTGATATTAGTGTTTGATTCCTTCGACCCACAGTGTTTGCTGACATACTGACAGTTTTTAATAAATTTACCTTTTCAGGGCACATTTCTTCGACTACTGCAATTATGCATTCTTTGATCATTTCTCCATCGGTGAATGGTTTTCCACGTTTTGCAATTTGAAGAGCCACACGAAAGCTGGCACGAGTTGCAGCCTCTTGTTCAGTTTTGAGTTTTGTAAATGAAGATTGCTGCGATTTCAATCCGCGCTTCATAGCTTCGAATTTTTCTGTCCGCAAACTTCCTGTATATTTTGAGTAATTTTGAAAATGTTTTGTTTCATAATGACGTTTAATGTTATATTCTTTGAGAACGGCTATGCTTTCATTGCAAATCAAACATAGCGCCTTGTTACTGGAGTCAATTACGAAATACTGAATGTTCCACTGATCTTTGAATTTTCTGCATTCACTATCAATTTTTCGCTTCTTTTCCATACTACTAAATCACACACAAAAGCAACAATTCAAATCAAAATACTGTTACAAAGATGTCTTAAACTTAAACACGCACAAACACGTTTTAAGGAGGTACGCACTATTTTATTTCACAACAGTGTCATAGGAACTGACTTGTGGTTGCGCCACTAGCCTTCTTATATATTCCAATTACTGCCATCTAGAAGTGAGTGGAAGACACCAGAACTTTCTCGAACCAACGAGATTATTCTGTACGTGCTATTAGCGCCATCTGTTAGCGATAGAAGGTACTATCTATTTCCGCTTGTGTCCACCAGATGTCGTGTCACGTTACCCTCATGGCTCGTACTCTACGACTAATCTAGAAATTACAGATAATGACAGGAAAATTAATAATATGCAGTGTTGCCGTTTTGCGGACTTTAGTCCGATTTGCAGCCTTTTTTAAACGTTGCGTACTTTTTCGGACTTTTTTTTTCATCAGTGGACTATTTCACTTTTTACCACCGGCAACAATGATAATATGGTTTTGGCCCACGGAACTTACTGGAGTAATCAGTATGGCCCTAAGGCTGGAAAGTTGGAGACCCCTGCTTTAGACCATAAATACAAAAATACCATAGCCTATAAATACCATAGAGAATAAACATCGAGAAATTCTTAACACTTTTTTTATCCTAACCAGTACGATTTGTTGTGTCTTTTTGTCGTAACCAGAAAAATTTGTCATAATTTTTCTGACCTAACATTTTTGAAATTAGGGGGGGGTTTACATGAAACTTGAACTTGTAGTGAAATTTGGCGGCTCTATGAACTCTTTACGTGCAAACATTATATACATTCGAAACCAGTAGATTATTTCTACGTAGTTTCAAATGATACACTACACCAGTTAAACAAAAATACAAAAAATTGCCTTAGATTTTATCCTTTGCCTATAAATAATTTTTGTCGTCAACTCCTACATAGTCGTGTCTTAAGCCATTGACTGCGGACCTTAAAAACGATTATTGCAAGAAAAAAATTATTGTAAAAAAAATAATAAATAACCTGTTAGTGGTTCACTTTTGTGTACCCGATATTTGTTTTAACCATAAAGATATTTATTTCAAGCTATCAGTACACGCACGATGTTTTCCGTGAAATTCGAATGTTTGCACCGTGAATGTTCCGTGTACACAGGTGTAATTTGACTTAAACATCTCATTTAAAAAATATGTAATTAGGAATTTTTAAAATCCGGCGTTGATGTGTTGGTAAGTCCTTCTCTGTGCACCTACGTTAAAATTTCAGATTTCTGTGTGCCATCACAGACACGCATGCACACTTTCTTTTTTCAACATAGTAATACGTAAGATAGATTTTGTAAACCGCCTTTGAGTTTCAAATATATTTGCATCATATTTTTCCGATTCTGAGAAATCCCTTCGTATAGATTACTGATTTACAGTGAATTTCAGTTCAAAATGAGTAAGACCACTGAATGTAAACGGTCTAGAAAGCGTGCTCGATATCAGAGGCTAAAATCCAAGTAATTGGACTATTAGCCGCTACGAACGCTACAAGCTGCAAGGACAGTAGAGGAAGACGTTTGAGAAAATAGACAGTACAGTTATCTATGTAACTGTAGTTAACATTCTGCCGCAGGGTGCCACTAGCAGCGAGTGCTCACATAGGGTTATTATTCTAGTACGTTTATATTCACTGGTAAGACTACGTGGTAGGGACCAGGATCAATAACCTCTAGAACACGTTTGCAAGGGTGTGTACTAAATTATATATAGGCTTCATATATTTCCAAAGAGGCTTACTGGTTGGAAAGCGGGAAGAACACTCCATTTGGCAAAACAGTTGTTTTCCCGAGAAAATTTTGAAATTCGTTACTATAAAAATGCATTTTTAGTCATTTTTTTTCTATTTGTTAGCATTAAACTTAGCTAGCTTATTCTTTCTTTAGGAAAACTAACCTAACGAATCCTTTCACACTTTTCCCCAGAATGATTTTTTTAAAATGTCTTGTTTATTATTTCAATGCATCCGGAGCAAGAGAGAACCTTGCATAATATTAAAGCTCTTGCAGTTGGCTCTGGCACTCATTGCAACTGAGGTATGCCCCATCTAGTAATTCTATCTTCATATGTAATTTCACTGTTTGCTGGGTTGCAGCCCGACAGCTGTTCCCAATGTGTTTACTGGCTTGAGAGGTTATTGGCACTACGCTGTATGGCAGCCGTCATTAAAGATCAGTAATATTCCGATAATATTCCAAGAAGGCCTACCCGACATGAATTCCGTTGATCCTTCATCACCGAATCTTATAATAATAATAGACGATTTAATGCGAGAATCAACGTTAGTGTTGTCGATATAATTACCAAAGGAAGTCACCATCGAAATATTAGCGTGTTTTTATTACGCAAAACTTATTTCATCAAGGCAAAGGGCAGAGATATTTCCCTCAACGCTCAGTATATTGTTTATTTCAAAAACCCGCGTAATAGGAGTCAAATTAGGCACCTGGCGCAACAAGTTCATCCAGAAAACCCAAAATTTGTACAAGAAGCGTACACTGACGCGACGCGAGAGCCTCACTGATATCTGTTGTTTGATATGAAACAGTCAACATCGGAAGACCTGAGAATTAGAACTTGTATATTTCCGACGGATATCATGTAAACAAGTATATAGTGTCAGTTCGGGCAGACGGTCATGAGGGAATCCCGGTCATTAAGGCATGTAAACAAGACTGGCCTACGTTTCGGAAATCCTCTTGCTGAAGACATGACGTAATCACTTAATGACTTTAATCCACAGGGCCAGTGCTATGGTCCTACAATAGGAATTGAATCTGATTTCGGGAAAATCGTACACGTAAAGAAATAAAGAAGAAATACACTGTCTTCAAATACACACACACACACACACACACGTATAATATTTTCAATAGCTTATTATGTATAAAATTAACTAGCGGTATAACATAGTTTTAAAAAACGTAAGTGTCACGATGTCGGATGATAATAAAGCTGTAAGCTCCTACCACAATAACCGAGTTAAGTCGTTGAAAAGAATACGAATGACAAACGTATTGAAAGCAAATCACTTGAGAAGAATATTTACTTACTGCTGGCGATAATAGTCGAAACTTTCCAATATAGATTACTCATTAAGGCAATGTCCAACACGACTAAGAGTCTGCCAAACAAATGTGTTTACTGGCAATTAAGAACCAGAGATTTGGACTTTACAGAAATGACAAATATTGTCTTTGTGACGTTTTGTAGAAACCCACATCGTAAATAAAGCCATAATAAGATGTTCGTGAAAGTTTAATATCGTATATAAACCCCAAATCCATATAGGCTACTCATCAGTCCTATCTGGTATTTCCTAGTGTTTTTTGACGGTTGTTATCCGAGTTATCCAAGTAGTAGTTAGTGTGTGTAGAATATAGGCAAGTGTTGTGTTAAGTGTAGAGTGTAAAAAGTAAAAGACTAAAAATGGGTGCAGTTGCAGATTTTCAAGGCTTTCGAGACAACTCGGGATGTTACATAATAAAAGAGTTTGCCGTTATGTCTGTTAACAGCAAGTGGTTGCAGCACTGGATCGTCGGTCCGCCTTACGAGTTTTCTAATTTAACGAAAAATAGAAAAAGGAATGTAGTTGGTTGACTCACAATTATCACGGTATAAAATGGGACGACGGTTCAATAAGTTACGGATCGTTTATAAAAGACTTGAAATTAATATGCGAAGAAATTACTACCGTCTACGCAAAGGGTAAAGAAAAGTGTTTGTTCCTAGAGAACTTGTTAGGTATAAGAATTATAAATTTAGAAGAATTTGCCCATCACTTAAAGTGTTGAATGCAAAGGCGGATGTCACCCGTTGTTTTTATCATAAGAAGTGTAAGAGATATGTATGCGCGTTGAGTAATGTTAAAGTGCTGAATAATTGGTTGCACGAAGATGAATGCGGATCAGATCCACAATTGTCTAGCACGCCTGCCTGTGCCTCACTACGGGGTTTATGCAGCAGATCAGTTGCCGATGTATGGTGGGACGCCTAGTTGTATCGTCATAAACACCAAACCTGGACGCCATTGGGTGGCCGTTTATATTAGCAGCAACAGAGAGTTGGAATATTTTGATCTTGAAGATTTTATCTCTGTTTTCATACAGTACATACGATAACGATTGAAAAAATTTGCTGTTTATTTAATAATACTTTTGGAAATTACAACATGTGGTCAAGTATGACTCAGCATTGTTGCAGTCAAAGATAAGAGTTCACGCATGCGCGTTGTCATTATGTTACCGGTATATAAAACACAGGTTCTATAGAGCCTCATTCTCAGTCCGAATACAATGGAGACCACATTCCATAAGAGACGTACACCGTACGAAAGAAGCAAGAAAAGTAAGTGCAATAAAAATGTACTTGCGGAAGAAGTGGAAAAAGTAGAAACTACTAATACCGTCGAAAAGAAAAGAACCAATAGATGTTTGTCACCTCTACTTTTAAATACTTGGTATTCTTTGAATAAGAGTCAAACCAAATCAACTACAATTGGATTAGATATTGACAACATGTGTGAACCGAGATTGCAAATACGAAAATCGGACTCAAACAGCGGGATATCTCTAAATATTAACGAATGGAACGCTTTACTACAAAAATACGAATATATTTCCAACTTTTTTGAGGAAGCAAACAGAATTTCGAAAATTTCGATTTAGATAAACACCAAGTTGTTTTCCAAATGATGTACGGCAAGAGATCCATTGTAATCCGTGAACTACGTTGTATGCAGCCTCACTTTTACCTACCAGACACGTTGGTTATACAGGAGTCGACATGGAAGGATACTACAGATGTCGAGCTGTATCTCCAGTTATTTTCACTTGTGTTCTCTGAGATCGTCGCCAGCCTATAACTACTTTCAAGATATCAAGAATAAAGTTGTGTGTTATTTATTAGCAAACGTACCAAGTGACTCAACGAATGACGATTCCGTAATAAAAAACTATGTAATAAAATATTTAGAAGGAATGGATGTGAGTGATTGTAAAATTGAATCTAATCAAATAGAGCAAGACTTGATTTTATCTGAAATTAAAATTTTGTGCATCAATATCTTTTTGAATTACTTTAAGATACATCTGTTTTATAAAGAAATTAATGGATGAATTTTAAATAATCTTAATGTAAAATAAATATTATTAATTATTGTAAATATATCTGTGTTCGGAATTTTGTTGTTATTATTTCAAATCCTTTTAAAATCGAATATTAGAATGATGGATAATGAAAAATTGAATCTAATCAAATAGAGCAAGACTTGATGTTATCTGAAATTAAAAATTTTGTGCATCAATATCTTTTTGAATTACTTTAAGATACATCTGTCGTATAAAGAAATTAATGAATGAATTTTAATTCATGTAAAAAAGATGTAAAAAAGATTATTAATTACTGTAAATATATCTATGTTCGGAATTTCGTTATTATTATTATTTTTTCAAATCCTTTAAAATCGAATATTAAAATGATGGATAATGAATAAAGAATTATTCATAAGGTTTATTGTACTTGTATTACACATTTTTAAACCGTTTTTCTTGACGGTGAAAGTGATAGTGATAGTGAACATCTACATTGCTACATACTACATTAATACAGCTATATATATTATCTGATATCTATTATACAACATCTAAATCAAGTTATGGGGCGTGCACACGATGATGTAACTAAAGTACCACAGTTTTTACACAACTTAATATTATTTTATGTCCTAATTTTAATCCACTCTTTTAAATCCGAAATACACAAATTAATGCTAAAGTCTAAAGATTAATTCACCAACCTTCGTTTACAGCAACACGCTATTATTATTTTCACTTTTAAATACACTAACACAACACTTTGTATAGAATGTATAGTTTAACAGCATTTTAGACAATATGGTAGATCCTGTATAGTATACATGTGTCGCAATTTTAAGAAAAAGAAGATTAATTATTAAGGCGAATTACCAACGTAACAGTGGTGAGCATTGATCAAGTTTTGGAGAGGTCTTGTAAAAGCGTTAAAATCATGCAAAATGAGTATATACACTCGTGCTGACTGGGAGTGTTACCGATAACTTTCTGCAATAGGATTTAATTCCTCACCTATTACATATTCTAATATTTTGTTCTATGTTGTACTACTACTACTGCTATTTCAAACATCAATTTATTTTTGGATATGATTACACAAATGTGAAAATCATTGTTAACGAGAGTAATGAAAATTTTGTAACATTACTTCTCATCCCCGTGTAGTCGGAGATAGTATACAAAATTACAATACGTTACAGTTTTACATTCTTTCTGCGTTTAAAAATATTATTTCAAACAACTAATCGACTCACGTACTTTTTAAATGAATTTAATGAAAAATTAAAATTTATCCGTGGAACTAGAAGTATTTATTGTATATTATTAAACCAGTTTTGTATATTTGCATAATCCCACCCCCATATATAAAGTTTTACAGGCTTAATGACATACCCACTACCCCTAGATTTATAATATGGAAATGCGTTGTTCTGTTTCACGATGGACGTCTCCTACCGCTTATGAATGAAGGTAACGAGATTAGTAGAAGCACTTACCCTAACGGTAACTGTTTGATGGCCTTCGATTTAACACCTGATCTGTCGGCAAACACAATGTCACACTGGAATTTAATACGTCACGGAAGTTTAAGAATCGAATTGAGATTTGAAGAAGCACTAACTGAAACAATAAACTGTATCGTATACGGAGAGTTTGACAACGTGATCGAAATCGATAGGAATAGAAACGTAATCGTGGACTTTGGAAGTTAGATACGATATATAAACAGAGTGCTCTCTTTCAACCGTTTTAGTGTGAGTAGCGGGTGTGTGAGTGGTTAGACTAAAAAATGGGTGCAGTTGCAGATTTTCAAGGCTTTCGAGACAACTCGGGATGTTACATAATAAAAGAGTTTGCCGTTATGTCTGTTAACAGGAAGTGGTTGCAGCACTGGATCGTCGGTCCGCCTTACGAGTTTTCTAATGTAACGAAAAATAGAAAAAAGGAATGTAGTTGGTTGACTCACAATTATCACGGTATAAAATGGGACGACGGTTCAATAAGTTACGGATCGTTTATAAAAGACTTGAAATTAATATGCGAAGAAATTACTACCGTCTACGCAAAGGGTAAAGAAAAGTGTTTGTTCCTAGAGAACTTGTTAGGTATAAGAATTATAAATTTAGAAGAATTGGAATGCCCATCACTTAAAGTGTTGAATTCAAAGGCGGATGTCACCCGTTGTTTTTATCATAAGAAGTGTAAGAGATTTGCGTGCGCGTTGAGTAATGTTAACGTGTTGAATAATTGGTTGCACGAAGATGAATGCGGATCAGATTCACAATTGTCTAGCACGCCTGTCTGTGCCTCACTACGGGGTTTATGCAGCGGATCAGTTGCCGATGTATGTTGGGACGCCTAGTTGTATCGTTATAAACACAGACCCTCACACCAAACCTGGGCGCCATTGGGTGGCCATTTATATTAGCAGCAACAGAGAGTTGGAATATTTTGATAGTTACGGAAATCTACCGACAAGACTGTCACATTTTCCTTCATAAAAAGAAATTCACTCACACGTAAATTTAATTCAACGCAATTACAAGGATTAACGTCTACAGTGTGCGGCCAGTATTGCGTTATGTTTTTATATTTTAAATCCTTTGGTGTGCCGCTTGAAGATTTTTTATCTCTGTTTTCATACAGTACATACGACAACGATTTAAAAATTTGTTGTTTATTTAATAATACTTTTGGAAATTACAACATGTGGTCAAGTATGACGCAGCAGTGTTGCAGTCAAAGATAAGAGTTCACGCATGCGCGTCTTGCTTTTATCTGAAATTAAAATTTTGTGCATCAATATCTTTTTGAATTACTTTAAGATACACCTGTTTTATAAAGAAATGAATGAATTTTAAATGACCTTATTGTAAAATAAATATTATTAATTATTGTAAATATATCTGTGTTCGGAATTTTGTTGTTATTATTTCAAATCCTTTAAAATCGAATATTAGGATGATGGATAATGAAAAGAATTATTCATAACATAAGGTTTATTATTATACATAAGGTTTATTATTATACATTTTTAAAACGTTTTCCTGGTGGAGGGCCGTCGTCGTCGTCTTCCTCGTCGTCGTCATCTGCTACTCTAATCGTGTGCCCACTCACCAAGGCAGCAAAAATGTTTCTACATTCGTCATACAAGTCCTTTGTAATAACTAACGTAGTCTCCACCCGATCCCCTCTCCTCTTCGTCGCTGGATATACTTAAAATATCCTCCTCCTCCGCTTCTTCTTCTTCTTCCTCCTCCTCCTCCTCCTCCTCCTCCTCCTCCTCCTCCTCCTTCTCCTCCTCTTCTTCTTCTTCCTCGTCATCGGAAATGATGATGACATCCTCGTCATCGGAAATGATGATGACATCCTCAAAGCTCGTAGAAGTACCCACAAACGTAGACGGGGACGCCAGATTCTCGAAGATGTGCATGTCCTCTTCCCACCAATTGGCCATCCTAGAAAATAGTCTGTATTAGTATTAGTAGTAGTCTGTATATCCCACGTGTGAACCTTAAGTTATAAATAGCTACCGTTCTGCCATATTTCATGTTGCCCAGGGAGCACCGCGAGGAGGCGGTAGCTTTCACTCCCCACCTAACCTAACATGCATTATAACTAACATGCATTATAACTAACGTAATTAAAATACAAACTACATATATTTTATCCTAATTTATATCTATTTACATTACGTACATCTACATTGCTACATACTACATTAATACAGCTATATATATATATATTATCATATATCTATTATACAACATCTAAAGCAAGTTCTGGGGCGTGCACACGATGATGTAACTAAATTACCACAGTTTATTACACAACTTAATATTATTTTAATCCACACTTTTACATCCTATAAATACCAAAGTCACCGACCTTCGTGTACAGCAACACGCTATTGTTACTTTCACTTTTACATACAGAATGTTGAGTTTAGCAGCATTTTAAACAATATGGTAGATCCTGTATAGTATACGTGTGTAGCAAATTTATGACAAAAACAAAAAGGATTCTCCTTCCGCTCACAAGAGCTCTAGTTCAATCGAGGTTTTTTGAAACCGTAGGGTACAGTATTATACTCCTCGATTCTTCTTCGTTTTGTGTACACAGTTCTATATATTTTTGTTTCAGGACGACTTACAACGTTACAGTGCCTAATTCTATAAATTTTGTTTGGATTATTTACAACTATTTCCCTAGGTGTGTTTTCGATTATCATTGACTTTAAAGCCTCGAAATTTATAATTTGGGAGTTTTTAAAATTTAATGTGATGCCTTTGACTTTACATACTGTTTTAAAATTTTCTTCACCTCTAACGCGTACCCTGTATGCATAATTTTTTGGCCCGCCGCTGACGAAAGTGTCTATGTACGATCGGGGTCCGTATTCTTCTACTTCGTCTGTTAGGTCGCCCAAATAGTCTCCTGTATACAACTCTACATCTTGAGGTCTCTGTGTAAATATTATCGAATCGGTGTCAAAGTACAGGACTCTGCCCCCAAGCACCTCTAGATAAGAATAGAGCTTTAAACGCGCGATCGCTGTCACAAATGCCGCAATTACAACGTTCGACCTTGATGACGGGGTAATGGCCTCTTCGTTATACTCCCAGTTAACCAACATGACATCATCATTTATGGGGAGTATATCTTTTGTAATTACCCCCGGATTAGAGAGGGTGGACACCAATTCTTCTCTTGTTTTAATAAACTTTGTTTGTTGTAAATTGTCGCGCTGACCAAACTTCCCCCAAAAGCTGTTTAACATTAGTTTGGCAAGTGCCCTAAGTCCAGGATTTTTCGTAATGTTACAACTTTCTAACTGAACCCCCTCGTGTTCATAAAACTTTTTTAAGTAACGGGTTTTCTCTTCTTCTGTTTCGCACCAATTAGGCCAACCAGACGCTTCCTGTTTCATCTTCAAAAATTTATTTATATACTGAACGAATAATCCTCCATTTGTTCCGTTATATTTAGTGGTTGCATATTTCCATACTTCGTGTATTTGAATTACTTTGTATCCTTTTTCAATTGCTTTTGTAATTTCTTCAACAACCCATGTTCCTGTTAGACACCGTTGTTCTTGCGTATGATTGCATTCATTTTCATTGTGGTTCTCTACGCAAGTTCTGCATAGTGGGAAATATAGCTTATTATGAATTTTGTACGGCAAGACCGGATGATACAGGTTTGAAGGCGGCAAGATCGTTATTTTAGCCAAACCTGCAACTCCGTCCAAATTTTGCGGGCAATCGTCCCCGAAAACAATTTCAGGGTGCCCGACAGGAAATGTACCGTATTTACACACCCAGGGATACAAGCTACATACGTCTAGATATTTTATGATTTCATCGTTTTTCAAATCGGCCTCATGATATAATTTTATCGCATTGGTCCGTCCTCCATAAAAAGCATTTCGGGGGTCTAATGGTTCAGACATTGTCCCCATTGTCCTTGTCAAAAACGTTCTTATTTCCGGTCGTTCTAATTTTTTAATATTGAAACAACATTCCCACATTTCAATCACTTTGTAGCCATAACTTTCAAGTGTGTGTTTTTTACGTTGCGTCCTTTCATATCGTAATGCCATCGTTTCGTCGGGGTTGTTGTGTATGGGGAGTCTCTATTTTTGTAGCATAGAGGGCAGCCGTGGTAAAACATCCGTTGAATTCGAACACGATTTTTCGTTATCTTCTTCAAAATAGCCATCGACTTTATATTTTTGGATTCGTTTCTCTCTTCCGTTACCCGCATGTTGAATGGAGATACCCCGTTCGTGTTCTTCCCAAGATAGCCAAGAGATTGCGGCATACGACTGTTTGTCGCCCAATCTGTACCCACCTGCCGGTATAATACCTATCGTATTTTCTGTCAGGAAGAGTTTTCGAAATGTTTTCATACATGCACTAGCGATCGTCACGTTCTCTGCAAAGGGGTCGATTTGACTTTCTTTTAAAAACATTTCTCTGAACTTCAAACACGCTGCTTTTAAGATTATTACATCTTGGGTACAATATTTCTCCAATTCTTTTTGTAAATTGAAAATAGTGTTCTTGGCTTTTTCGTTTTCATACCACTCCATGAATATTTTTCGATCTTCTGCTTTCATCTGGTCCTGCCCATACGTTGACGGGGGTGGTAGTTCAGCATTATACTCCCAATTTTCTGCTGTGTTGAAGAAATGGGGGAAGTACCCTTTACTTTGTACATCTAAATTAAACATTTTGGGTAGCGCGCTTAGTCGAACGTTGAAAAAGTTAAACGAATCAATTAATTTTATATTTCCATACTGTATCATCTGTATTTTTGAGCCGGTCATTATTACTTCGGGTGTCCATTTCAATATTTCCGTCATGTATTTCAGGACGAATTGTCCGTCATAGGCTTTCATGTTGTGGGCGAATAGAATTATTTTTGAGAAAGCGTTCCTCGGCAATGTTACGTACTTCATAAAGTGTTTCAACGTGTGTTCTCCTTTGAAGATGTGGTGTTTCAATCCACAAGTTGAGCACATCTCGTTATCTGTATTAATACAGCTGTGGCAAGCTTGTTGAGCAACACAGAAGTTCGGTGTGTGTTCATAAGTGTTACCTCTGGATTGGAAACACGTATCTTGCTTGCACTCGAAATCGAAAAATACGTATAGAAATGTGTTCTTAGCCTGAGACTTTTGACTTTTGTTTTCTTTTTGCATAAAACAAAGATGGCCTGAAGGTTTGTAACTTAAACACACGCTACAATACACCTCGTTGCACACGTGTTTGTGTTTCCTATTTGAATATGTTTTGTTACAGTTGGAGCACCATTTCATTACATCGCAGGTAGATCTACTTTTTCCGGGGTTAGTTGCGCTATGTTTGTCAAAACACTCACGGCTGACGAAGAACCTGTTACAGCTATTGCATTTTATTTTTTCAATATTAGAACAGATCGGTGCGTGTAAGCAGGATGGGCACTTTAGAGGGCACTTGTGTGCTTCTTTATTGCTGTATGCGGATTTACAATTTCGGCAATAATATGTAGTCGTGAATGCTGCGGTTATTGATGTGATTACATTGAAGTGGCCGTCACCGTAGATTAGATCTAAATTGGGTCTTCCAGCCGGACCCTCAAACATTGTTTCACGGCCACGTCTATCGGTGAAAACGGTAATTGTGAAAGTGTTGAGGTAGTTTTGAAACAGTCTAATTTCCTCGATTCCGGCTCCGCGCGTTAAGTCTACTCCAGCGGATTCGCATAATCGTATAGCCTCTGTTTTCTGCATAGAACGATATCCACTTCTTATTTCATTATATATTTTCATTTTTTCTTCACTTTCGTTTCTACTAACGTGGGCTAGTGCTACAACTAATGCACGGCTCAAACAAAGATTATCTCTTTCATTCCTTATAACAATTATGCCATTCTTTTTTCGACAGAAATCAGAAAACGATGATGTGTAATCGACTCTCCCGCGAGCTCCACCGCGCGGCATTTCTACATGTACACATTTCACGTGCATGGGTCCGTCAATAAAAAATTGGTCGTTGCTTTGTATTACATTTTCAATTGTTTGGAGGATTATTTCGGAATTTAATTGACCGGCTTTTCGGATACTGACCCCGATCGGTTTTTGCTCAGGCTTTCCGGAATTACTTACAGTAAGGCCAACTTTATCTTCGATATTTATGCTGGATTTAAGGAAATCAATTAGTGAATCGAACATTTCTTTCAGCCATTCCGTTACGTTTTCGCCTTCGGTTATGTCTCTAAATTTGAGGGTTATTTCATTTACATTTGTGTTAAATTTGGAGTACGATTTTTGAACGTTACTGATTATTTCAAAGGTTCTGAACCTTCACCAGTTTGTATATCACGGCTACAGTGAGGCTGCGGGCTGTCGGGTACGTCGGCAAACGGTGATGGAGGGGTAAAATCGGTGTCGCTGAATCGTCGACAACATCTGGTGTTTTTTGGAGGTGATGGTAAGTTATTAACATTAACTTCTTCGCTATCGACAAACTCGGAAAACTCTGCACCGTCTACAGGGTCTACCATATATAGATCTACAAGATCGGAGATTGTGATATCATTTGTAAAAAAAGCCATTCTTAAAATAATAACTAATAATAAACTAAATACTAAACTAATAATAAAATGTTACTTTCACTTTTCGTACAAGTACTTATACTAATTAATTCAAACTATCACTTTACACTCCGCACTATACTTGCCTATCTTCCATACACACTAACTACTACTTGATCAAAAAATTAAAAACTTGGATAACTCGGATAACAACGCTAGGTAATACCAGATAGAACTGATGAGTAGTCTATATGGTTTGGGGTTTATATACGATATTAAACTTTCACAAATATCTTATTATGGCTTTATTTACGATGTGGGTTTTTACAAAAAATCACGAAGACAATATTTGTCATTTCTGTAAAGTCCAAATCTCTGGTTCTTAATTGCCAGTAAACACATTTGTTTGGCAGACTCTTAGTCGTGTTGGACATTGCCTTAATGAGTTGTCATTTGCATTCTTTTCAACGATTTAACTCGGTTATTATCATCCGATATCGTGACACTTACGTTTTTTTAAAAACTATTTTATACCGCTAGTTAATTTTATACATAATAAGCTATTGAAAATATTACACTTTATTAAATCCATACTTACGTTTGTAAACGAAAGCCTGAACGTTTTGCGCACTTGTACGGCGTGTAGTCAGTTCTTGTACTATAAGATCATACACATATTACAGGATCTTTAGTATTATTACTTTTATTAATTACGTTTTCGTTTTGTACGGTTAACGGTAAGTCTGTGCGCGCGCGTGCGTGTATGAGAGAGATTGTATGTGTGCCTTCAGCAATGGGGATTTCAGAAACATAGCGACGGAGACACCTCGTCGTCTTGTTTGTTTATATTTGTACTGACAATACCGCTACAGGACTATTCTAATTTGGGATTTAACGTCATTAAGTGATTCATGCCTTCAGCAAGAGGATTTCCGAAACGTCTTGTTTACATTGCGTAATGACCATGTGTCGTCATGTTTGTTTACATCTGTAATCCGGTGACCTCGGGCTAAGACTGGCGCCAGTCTTGTTTACATTTTCTTAATGACCTGGGGATTCCCTAATGACTGTCTGCCCCAAGTGACAATACATACTACTGAGAGGTCCACTGGCTTGGTCCTTTTCAGGCTTCTTTTTGTTAGGTTGTCACTCCGGTACAGCAATTGTACGATCTCCTTATTCTTTTGCTGCTCTAACCGTCGACGATGCTTAACGGAGAGCTTCTTGATAATTTCTGCAACAGGTTCAATGCCTAGGTCTTTATGTAGGTTGTCATTACTGACATACCACGGGGCGTTGACAATCGTCCTCAATGTTTTATTCTGGAAGACTTGTATTATGTCACTATTGCTTTTTTTGGTAAGACCCCATAGTGGTGCACCATAAGTCCATACTGGCCGTAACACTTGTTTGTACAGCCCCATAGTGGTGCACCATAAGTCCATACTGGCCGTAACACTTGTTTGTACAGCCCCATAGTGGTGCACCATAAGTCCATACTGGCCGTAACACTTGTTTGTACAGCCCCATAGTGGTGCACCATAAGTCCATACTGGCCGTAACACTTGTTTGTACAGCCCCATAGTGGTGCACCATAAGTCCATACTGGCCGTAACACTTGTTTGTACACCCCATGAGTTGCACCATAAGTCCATACTGGCCGTAACACTTGTTTTGTACAGCCCCATAGTGGTGCACCATAAGTCCATACTGGCCGTAACACTTGTTTGTACAGCCCCATAGTGGTGCACCATAAGTCCATACTGGCCGTAACACTTGTTTGTACAGCCCCATAGTGGTGCACTATAAGTCCATACTGGCCGTAACACTTGTTTGTACAGCCCCATAGTGGTGCACCATAAGTCCATACTGGCCTGTAACACTTGTTTGTACAGCCCCATAGTAACACTTCCATACTGTTTGTTTGTACAGCCCCATAGTGGTGCACCATAAGTCCATACTGGCCGTAACACTTGTTTGTACAGCCCCATAGTGGTGCACCATAAGTCCATACTGGCCGTAACACTTGTTTGTACAGCCCCATAGTGGTGCACCATAAGTCCATACTGGCCGTAACACTTGTTTGATAGTGGTGCACCATAAGTCCATACTGGCCGTAACAACTGTTTTAGTTTATTTACAGTAGTAGTTTGTTGCTTATTGACAATTCGGAATTTCTTCCAATGAGCCAATACATTTTACTTAATTTGAGATTTAGTTCTTCTTTTTTCTTTTTTATGTGCTCTTTCCAGCGGAGTTTTGTATCTAGTGTCATCCCGAGATATTTTGCACTGTTTGCATATGTTACTTGTTTTTCATTTAATACTACTGGTTCCTGCTTTCTATTGGTAAAATTGATGTGTATAGATTTTGTTTAATTGAGCTTCATTCTCCATTTTTTCGTCCATCGACTTATTGTGTTAGTAGCATTCTGTAGTTTCTCTGTTGCTTCCAAAATATTGTCACCCACTGTTAATGTTGCTGTCTCATCCGCAAAGGTCGCCACTGTGGCATACCTGGCACTCATTAACGAACATATTTTTCCGCTTTCCCCAGGCGCCGATTTTCTGATACGACGATATGCTAATAACTGCCAACCGAATTAATATTCTTAATCTCTTTTGTATATTATTGTTATGTTAATAACCGACCTTAATAATCGTAAGTATCTACTCAACAGTTTGAATTAGTACAATTTTTATTTTAGTGTCATTTTTGATTGCTGACCGAAACGTTTGGCAACTCTAATTACATATCTACTTTGCTTTCATATATCTTGTGTGTAGTTTGATTTTCACTATAGAAAAATGTCCGTTAATCACTGTTAGTTTTTGGAAATTCGCTTCCGTCACGTAAACGAGACTGCTGCGTAAACGTAAACTAACCTGTATGATTCTACGTACTTCGTATAAGGAGAACTTATATAAATAATTGATTGAGCCTGCCATTGAACTTCTGACGACCTTAGCTATTTCAGTGCAGCAGTTCTTGGTGAAGCAATGACCTCACATTCCTTTGTGAATACAAGTCTAGCGAGTCCTTCTGCTTATACGAAGTATTTCCTACTAATTGTATAGTAGAATAATCGCGGCACGCAGCTGTCTCACTGTCGTGATTTAAGCGAATTTCCGAAAGTGATTTTTTTTATGGACGAAAATATGAAATTGAACCCTGACCGCTGTCAAACTAAATTTCTTAATTCAACGATTATTTTTAAAGTTCAAAATGTTAGTGTATGCAGTTTAACGGCGATTATACGACGATGAAATCAGATTTTTAAAGATACTGAAGGCTAAGAGGTTACGGATTTTGGAAGATTTGAATGCCCGCCATTTTGAAATTGTCGAACGAATTTTTCTGTTTAACACTTGTTGAAGCAATTACCGAAATTTTAATTTTAAATTGTGTCAAGTTTAAACAAATTCGGATTAAAATTTCGAGCGTGAGCGTTACATAGATTTAGCAAAAACGCGCGCGCACACACACACACACACACACACACACACACACACACACTTTTATTATGGTGTCTAATAACATCCGTACTTGCCAGAATTATTAGACCAGACTAATGAAGAGGCTGAGGGATCAGAGTGTTAAACGGTAAGGAAAAGCAACTGGAGCAACTGCGACTAGAACTAAGAGTCGTGAGGTGCGCAATTCAGAGACGCAGCAGACTGACCGGTAATTTAGTCAAATCGACACCGAGCCCCCTCTTTTAGGTTATGTTCTGTTGCAAAATTCGTGTTTAATTTGAACACTTGAGAAACGTCGTGTATTGTTTCCATATACGAACTAGGCTCAGAAAGAAGTCCCGGGAATCGGTCAACGAAAATTTATTGAAAGTACGTATTAATATTTTAACCTCATTTTCTTTTAAAATACTTTCCTTCTGCATGTATACATTTCTTCCATCGTTAATTAACTGTTTGAAACTCCTGATGGCCATTTTTGGAAATTTTATTTTACCCGCTTCGTCGCATTTACCATGACCTCTTGCGAATCAGCAAAACGATGTCTCCAGTATTATTTTCAGTCGCGAAAACAGGTAAGAATCCATGGTTAAAAACATGATGCTTCCTTTGCGACCCTCAGAAGAGACGCCAGTCTGCTGAATGGAAATCAAAAAACGTCACTAAGAAAGCACAATGTTACCACTTTGGAACACCCTTCCTATTCTCTCCTGACCTTGCACCTCCGGATTTTTACCTGATCCCACGGCTGAAAATGACATTGAAGGGACATCGTTTTGCTGATTCGCAAGGGGTGATGGAAAATGCGACGAAGCGGTTAAACAAAATATCCAGACTTGTTTTAAGGTGTTTGTACATGTAAGATTAAAATATTATACGTACTTTCAATAAATTTTCGTTGACCAGTTCCGGGAACTTTTTGACTCTACCTCGTACAGTATAAAGGGCCGGCGTGTGGTTTGCCATGTTTCTGAACTTGCGCATCTCTAAGTCGTAGGTTCGGGACTGCAGTTACTGCTTTTTCCACAGTTGCAGCTTTACCCTTTTCGTTAAGGCCGATCTATTTTCCTCATTTAAAGACTAACTGGTGTAAAATACGGGTGTTAAAGAAAACGGGAAAATTAACATCAGTATTCCATTACTGAGCAACAATTTGAAAAACAGAATAGATTAGACTGTTGTCGTGGAACAAATGGTGCATTATAATACACTGCTTAGTGCAAGGTATACAAGCGTGACATGATGATTTAGCCAACTTAATAATATACAGTAGAAAACGTTAGGTACACTAAATAATCAATACAACTGTAATACATAACCGGAGAAAATTAACTTGGTTATTTATAAATTTAACCGCATTTCATGTGGTCCTAGATCAGTTACCTCAGGCCCCTCGTTAGGTTGTGGTACAACTTGTTAAAAATTGTGCTCGATTTTGAGAAATATAGGTACCAGAACTGTAACCTTTCGGAAGGGGTGCTGGGGGTATTAAAAGTACTGGTCTGAAGAAAATTCTTCAGTTGTACAAAAACTGTGAACATTTCACTCAATTCCAAGTTTAATTTTACAAAAGAAGTAAGAAAATGTGTTGTAGTACAATAATAATAGCAGTAAAAAAAGCACAGTTTCATGATTGTTGTTGTCTGTCGATCCTAAAGATTGTGAAACACTTCAAAATGTTTTCGTCACACTTCTTGTCTCTTGACGACTGATGCTGAATGGTGGCTAGGCACAAGCTTACTCAGTTGTGTTAAAGAGCCGAAGAGGAAATCTTTACAACCAACAGGCCTGAACTTGTTGCAATATTCAGAGTTGATCTCAATGGTGTGGTAATAAGGTTCAGCTGTGAAAAACTTCTTTCACATTCACTCGACGGTACGGCTATCGAATTGATTGACTTTACCTCCATATTCCGGGAACACTGTGGAGTGGAGATACTCTCGGAATCGTGTAATTAGTTGCCTTCCATTGAGTTTGATCGTGGAGAATAGTTACCTCATTTCATTTTCTCCCAAACTTTATTGGGACATTTTGTGCCCAGTGTTTTTTTTTTTTTCATTACTTTGATGGTGTCAGCAAGCTCAAAGTTCTTTTCACTGAGTATTCTTGTTTTAATAGACTTTTAAAGACATTTTAAGTCAGGGGAAGGGGAGCTATCGATAGTATGATAATTTAGGTTGAGTCAAGACTACCGAAAGTCAGCCGGCGAAGGTCAAGTCACAATACCAACCGCTACAGTGAAGTACAGCAGAGTGAGTGTGTGATTAAATAAATGTTTTTAACTATTGTAATATTTTTCTTAAAAGAGAGATACCGGAATGCCTTTCCGGTGCGTTCCGCCTCAGTTCGAGCCCTTATTAAAACTTCACAGTTTTCGAACAAAATACGATTTTTAGATTTTTGAGTAAACATGATTTAAAAACGGTGGGCCGAATTTCCTGTTCTAGCTATTTGACCAAATAGGTTTGTGGCAGATTTGAATCATATCGGACCGAAATTATGACCACTAGAAGGCTAATATATAATATTATACTATTCGTAGTCAAGGACGAAACGTGTGTTGTTTTTACTAGCAAAATGCCTCAAAATGAAACTGTATAAATGTGCTCAGGATCTTTTTCAAACAACTCAAAACTTCTTCTGCCTGCCTGTGAGTCACGAAATTTTTAAGCATGATAACGAAAGAAAAGATCAATCGATTATCTTAAAATTCGTTCCAAACCCAAACTGTTTGTTTTTCATATTGTTTTTCAATATTGTTGCTCGAACATTGCAGCCCCACAGAGGGGTGCAGACTAGCTGCACCTATTGAGAGGATTTAGACGTCCTTCGCGGTACCCAAGTCTACCGTCAACACACACTTACACATACAACACTACACTTACGACTTTAACACTCTACACTCACACTTACATTTAGGGAGGCGATAATAGCCTCAATATTCTTGTCGCCTTAAAATAACAACATCGAACATTGCGGAAGCTAGAGAGGAGTGTAAGAGAGGTTGAAAATTTTAAAAAGTACCGGTTATTTCGAGTGGGTTATTGAATTTAAAAAAATTTTTGCTGTTATCCCGAATGCACAATTGTAATTGAAAAACTAAAGGTTTTTGAACTATTGAAGGACAAAAACAGTTTTTATGAATATTTTACTTGAATCTGAATAGGACAGTTACCAAAAATTTCGACAATTTTGTGTTGAATCCGAATGTTATTTGAATTTTATATTTAAAAAAATTAAATTTAGGTCTTGTAAAGGGCCTTAAATTTTGGAGTTTTTAGTTTGAATCTGAATAGGTCGTATGTATGGGTACATACGGTTCTATCTGACAAATAGAAAATTCCCCTCTGAATTCGAATTTTACCTTTTTGGGGTAATTGTAGGCTAACTTTTTTTAGGTAATTAGGATTATAACCTATTCTTCCCGTCAGTGGTATATCTACTCACCTCGTAAAGGCTACCGCGGTTTCGAAACTCTAGCCGCCTCGGTGGCCTAGTGGATAGCATACTAGGCTTTCACCCCGAGGACCCGGGTTCGATTCCCGGCGAGGGCTTGGCATTTTCATACACTATAAATCATCCTATCGTCTGCATTAGCCCAAGTGTGTACAATAGTCGGACGTTAAACACAAAAAAAAGGTTTCGAAACTCTGTTGTTCCATCGTCAGGCCGTGATACAAAATGTTAATTCCCTCTGTCGAGGTCGTTACAAAGTCAAATAAAACATTAAAAATATACGTCACAAACACTGAACACAATTACACGATTGAAATACATACGATGAAATTTGGTTTGGCCAAACGATACGTGCGACTCATATGTCGTTACATTCCGGACTGCGGAGTCTTCATCAGTGTTATCAGTTATAATATATTGTGCCTGTTGGTTTATATACCATCAGTGTCTGTTGGTTTATATTATTTATTCAAATCGCTTATGCTTAGGGCCATATCATATATTAAATTTGATTTAAATGAGAATTTTTCATTGAAGATGTCTTTTTTAGTTTGGTGACTTTTGAAGAGCTGCCTTGAAGTCCTTCAGCGAAGAAGAACTCTTGGTACAAAAACTACAAGAGTACTAAAATACGTTTCGTAAAATTTCTTCATTTGTTGTAATTATTAATAATTGAACGTGTGAAAATAATTGAAACCTTTTTTAATTAGCGAAACTCTTAGTCAGGTATTATCTGAAACAATAATGTACAAAGATATTCATGTTTTACCTGCTGGCTCGATGTCATTTTATGAAATCCCTAGTTGTTTTATGAAGTATCTAGGTAGGCATGTAATCATTTAAAATTTTTATACTTCACAAAACGAATTGTTAGTAGCGGTGTAGAGTAGGTTTCAAATGTAAAGGGACACTGGTGGCCTTGAAATTTTTGGGTTAGTCCACTGCAGTGGTCTAATTTGTTGGTATGTAATAGAATCGCTGGTCACGGGGTTAGTATACAGCGTTAGTAGATTCTAACTCTTATTAGTAGAACCCTATACTTCTTACTGTCGAGTGTATGATTGTGTTTGCGTGTGTGTAGTATTAACAGTGTAATATTGTGTGAATATTATAATAGCTAGCGACTTCTGAAAAATGACACATGGAAGTAAATTTAGCTAAAAAGGCCAGATATTGCATAGTCGAAGTAGAAAAATAATAAACATTGTAATTTTTTTTTTTTTAAGGGAAGTAAGAGAAGGGATTCAGATACCACTAAATAGAAGCTACTGGAATTTAAAAAAATAGTTGTTATAGGATAAAAAAGAGGGCACTGCTATCGCTTCTGGTGTTTCAACATCGTTTGACACTCCACATAAAAAAAAGGATAAAGACAAAAACTAAAATATCTATAAGACGATTTTGATACTTGTGCTTTAAAAAGGACTGTAAACAATTTTTTTATTACTGACAAAGAACTTCCCACAATTAACAAAATTCACAATAAGTTAAAAGATACAGGTTTCAATTTTGATGGTTCGACAAGCACTTTAAGAAGAATTTTACAAAAAATTGGTTTCAGATGGAAGAAGACGGAAGACAATAGACAAGCCCTTTTAGATTCAACAAGTATCCGACAATTACGTATTACTTACATTCGTAAAATTTCACTATACATTCCCCAAAACGGATCAATGGTATGTTTAGATGAAACCTACATTCATTCAATAAAAATGACCTTGCATAATGATGTTGATAACGTTCAAAGGGCTAGAGCAGCTAACACGATGTTTCCAGGCAGAGTAGTAATCCCTTTACATGTAAACCTACTCAACATCCTGCCGTTGCAATGGTTTCCATAATAAACATTGTTCCGACTTCTCGTTTAAGTCGTATCTTCGAGGTTGTTCTCGCTCCAAATCTGAAGTCGACTAAGTATTTTTGTGATATTACAGCTAGACAGCTGGGCCTGCTACTGTTTCAATGTGAATTTGCTAAAAATATCTAACAATGTGATTGCCATTAATATCATATTATACTTACGGATTTTGGTTTTGTTTCAGGTAATCATTGCATCTGCTGAAACGGGAAGTACAGTAGTTAAGTAAGGGTAAATACTGAGAACAGTTTAAAAGTAAGTTATAGTGTAACTATTTGTTTTAAGAATTTGAATATTTTTCTCAATGTATCGCTTGTACGAACGTGCGCACCTCAAGCTCGTAGGTTCGTGACTTTATTAATTCCAAATCTTTATAACACTTTTTCTTATTCAACACATTTTTTAAAATCTGATTTCACCTCGCCAGCGTTAAAATCTCAAATAATTAGTGTTTTATGTTTTAATATTCCATTGGAAAATGCGGAACTTGACGGCGGTCAGGGTCTTTAATCGTATTTTCTATGTGATTTGAAAGTATAAAACGCTAATAGCAGATTACAAAAAAAATGCGAAAACATTAATTATTGTTGGAAATTCGCTTCCATCACGTCTGTGAGAAAGCTGCGTGCCGCGATTGTATCTGTTGTGTTTGTTTTAACTAATGTAGTACGAAATGCGTAATGCGTCCGTCATTGTTTTTAAACGCGAGACGTAAATAGACACACGCGAAAATAACTAGAATAATATTTGCTGCTTGTTTGCCGGTGGGGGGGGGAGTGTCTGCAGCAAGCATTGTTTGTTTTTTCTTGGCAAAGTTTCGCAACAAAGTTTTGTTGTGTCCCGTAGGTTTTGTTTGTTTAAAATTTGTTCCAGTTTTAAAGTAACCTTACTGTCACACTTTAAAAAGGAAATAAATCGTTCTTTTAATGGTTATATACTTCAGATCGTCCGAGCAAAAATAAATGGCGCAATAACGTTACATGTAACTATTAATTCGTTAAATAGCATTTAAAAAATTGATTAAAATCGTTTTAGCAGATGTATTGCTAAAATCTTCTTTTTTTGTAAACACCAAAAAAGAACTTGTTAATTATTAACTGTGCTTAAAACCACTCGAAGGAAATGAAAACTTCTTTTGAAATATTTGGTACCCGCCCGGTGTTATCAGAGAAAAAGCAAAACATCTGCGAGCATGATGTGATAAATTACAATGGTTCTCTTTTTGTTTTTAAATTGAAATAGTTTTAAAAAAAGATACTAGATAACATCCTACGTCTATCTCTGGCATGTGTCCTTTCACTTGGCTATACAAGTTGGCTCTTCTTTCGAAAATATCCGACTTCTTTTGAAAGAGCATTTCACTTCCGATCGTGACGGATGAAACTATTTCATCACTGTGCATTGTGAGCCCAAAACAGTTTTCTGATCCCGATTATTGGATAAATTAGACGTACATGCCTTATTTCATTAGGAAAAATGTCAATCCATTTAATCTTCAGCGACGTGCTCGGCCATATAGACGGATAGATTTTTTTTACTATCACAATACTTACTTTCTTTATACTTTAAAGGCATGTATGATAAATAAATGTAGAGATTTAACAGTAAATGACCCAGATCAGCATATGTACTTTGAAAGAACTTATCATTTAACCATTAACCCTAACGGGACATCCAGACACGAGCCAGATTCACGGCTGGGTTAAAGAGCCGAAGAGGAGGTCCATTGATCTTTACAAACTGTTTCAGTATCCAGTGATGATCTCAGTGGTGTAGTAATGAGGTTCATCTGTGAGAAACCTCTTTCATAGTCCCTCGACGATATGACTACCGAATTGATTTGTTTCAACAATATGGGACTTTCCGGGAACACTCTGGAGTGGAGATACTCTCGGAATCCTTTAATTAGTTGCTATCCTTTGAGTTCGAATTTGGATATTTTGTCCCCAAATGTTATTGGGACATTTTGTGACCAGTTTTTTTATTCATTACTTTGATTGTTGTTCAAAGTTTTTTTTCACTTAGTAGTCTTGTTTCAATAGCCTTTAAGTCATTTTAAGACTTTCTGAGTCGTGGGGAAATCAGGTACCGCTAGTAGGAGAATTGGAAATGAGTTAGACTTTCTGCCCCGTCAGCCGGCGAAGGTCAAGTCACACTACCAACTGCTACAGTGAAGTAGTCGCAGTTAGCAGCACTCAATTGCTACGCACAACAAACTACCCTAGCCTCACGTCATAATCGATCGTTACGACTTGCGAATCCCAGTAGGGGGGGAGACTAAACCTATTGAGAGGATTTAGACGTCCCTCGCGGTACCCAAGTCTAACACACACTTAAACTTACAACACTACACTTACGACTTTAACATTTTATACTCACACTTACATTTAGGGAGGCAATAATAGCCTGAATGTGCTTTTCGCCTTAAAATAACAACAATAAAAAAAACTACTTGCGAATGGTTCTTTTACGTGAAGTTAACAAGTAGTAAGCCAGGCCCACTCACTAACAACAGAGTAATATGTGATTAAATAAATGTTTTTAATTACCGTGTTTTTTTTCCTAAAGAGAGATAGCGGAACGTCGTGCAGGAGCCCTATTTGAGGCTGTGCTATTGCAGTACAGTGACAGCGGGTAAATGTGAGTGCACAGCTATTGGCATCAGTACACCGAAGAATATTGGGAAAATGTAATTACAGTACTTGTAATCGACTGAAACAACAGTTGCAATAAAATTACGTGCTTAAACGGCCAGACGACTAATTTAACCTCCGACCTTTAACAAACTGCCTCTGCAGTACTAGGCCAGCCACGGCATTCAGCTTAAAGGCTCCCCTAATTGTCGACATTTGGCAGCAGTGGCTAAGTAGTTAGGATTAACGTAGTACTTTATAAAGTCATAAAGGCTTGCATTACAATTTGTAATGGAACTTAGTTTTTGCGGTCATTATGGGAAGTCCCAGACCCGGGACTATGGTGTGTGTGGGGATGTGAGATTTTGATTCAAACGTGGTACAAAAAATAGATTTTTGTAATAGTCAAGTTCGTTACTCAGCTAATTCCGTTCAACAATTTCAAAATGGCGGCATTTTCAAATTTTTTAAAAAACGATACCTTTTTTGTTTTTCGTTATCGTAATCAGCGTTAAAAACTTGCCAGTGTAAATTGGAATTTGATAATGCTATTCTGTGCAGATTTTTATGTTGTTGAAATCGGATCTTTAAAAAAATAACATGAGAAATTTGTAAAAATTATAATTGTTAGAATAGAGTTAAAAATATATAATTATTATTAACGATGTTTATGTATGTTGGACTAACGAGGAAGAGAGATCGGAAAGATAACGTTTACGGCAATAAGCAGGTCCTCCGAGTGGTTTACCGGGTCACAATGCAAAATTATTTGTAGACCTCCCTCGCTTTCACAATATTACCAACCAGTTAATTCCCTATTTAATCTGCACGTTACTAAACATTTACTCTCTAATACTGTAATGTTATAAACAATGGAAAACAGAATGTCGAATACAAAGTTATGTATTACGATATTGCATTACCTTGAATATGAAAGCATGAAATAAAATGTGATTTCAAAAATTAAGACAATTTAGTAGCCTTAATAAATTGTGTACATCAGGCTTAGCGAAGCTTATTGTTGATTGGTTTTCGTTAAAAGGTACACGCGAAGCCTGTGTGCACCGATATTTAGAAACATTAAATAAAGTAAAATGTATACAATCGGTAATGTTATAAGTCAGTTTTGAAAAAAAATTCTCTCCCGGACCCCTATGCATTTGTCTCCTATGCAGAGAAACTGTAGTCTCGAAACTACGACCTTGAGGGCGCAGGTTGACGCATAAAACTGATCGGGGTCTTAGTCATAAAGGCTGGTATTACAAATTTGTAATGAACAAACTATTATAGAACTTAGTTTTCAGCGAATATATATATATATATATATATGTGTGTGTGTGTGTGTGTGTGTGTGTGTGTGTGTGTGTGTGTGTGTGTGTGTGTGTGTGTGTGTGTGTGTGTGTGTGTGTGTGTGTGTGTCACTTTTTAAGTGTTTATTGCTGTAAGTAGACTTGATTTGCTTCCTCGTCAGTTAGGAGTTAGTTCCGATAGGTTACAGAACGCTTCAGGAATCAGTTAACTGAAGTCTTTACTCAGTTTTTTAAATATTTTAAGGTATTTTAAATATTATCGCCTCCCTAAAGGTAAGTGTAAGTGTTAAGTGTTAAAGTCGTAAGTGTAGTGTTGTAAGTGTACGTGTGGGTTAGACTCGGGTACCGCGAGGGATGTCTAAATCCTCTCAATAGGTGCAGCTAGTCCCTGCGGGGATCTTTACTCAGTAGGACTTCAGACATGCCTATTATTATTATTTTTTACTTTAAGGCAAAAAGCACATTGGGGCTATTATCGCCTCCCTAAATGTAAGTGTTAGTGTTATGTTAAAGTCGTAAGTGTAGTGTTGTAAATGTAAGTGTGTGTTAGACTCAGATACCGCGAGGGACGTCTAATTCCTCTCAATAGGTGAAGCTAGTCCCTGCGGGGGGATCTTTACTCAATAGGACTTCAGACAGGCCTACTGTGAAGTAATACGAAAGTGTGACGAACACAACAATGTGCGTTAGTTCTGCTGCCGTAACGCGGCCGAAATTGTTGTGACTAATTGTTAACGCGCGCCATTGTACGGTATCGGCAAACATTGATTTCGTATGTTTCGAGCGGCAAGGTTTTGTCTCGGTCAAGAAATCTATAAGCTTAAGGCATTTCGTTTACGCCTAGTACACACTTATCTTTATACTATTATTTTTTCTAAATTGCTGAATGAATGATTGAAGTTCGAAGGTTACTATTACAGCATGACCGTTCTATTTACATTGTGCTCCTTTCTATATTCCTGAAATGCTCAGCTATCATCGCCTAACAACAGGAACTGAGTTACACAACCTAGTTCCGCTTATTAACATCGAAAAACATCCACGCTGAATTCCCGAATTTCTCTCCCGGCTTTCAAACAGCTTACGCCTGCGAACCAAGTCACAATTCTCCCCTTACTCGCTTCTGATTGGTTCGTTCGCATTGGTAGCGTATCTCGCTAAAGTACGCTAGATTATCATGTTACTGCCAGCGCACCAGGTCGCATCTCCCGTAAACAATAGATTAATCCTGATTGGTACGTTTTTCTCTAGTTTTCCCCGTTGGGGTGCAGACTAGCTGCACCTATTTGAGAGGGTTTAGACGTCCTTCGCGGTACCCAAGTCTGACACACAGTTACAACACTACATTTACAATTGTAACACTTTACACTCACACTTACATTTAGGGAGGCGATAGTAGCCTCAATGTGCTTTTTGTCTGAAAATAACACAAAAAATCTCTAGTTTTAACAATGGATTTCTGAGAAATTATGGTTCCCGTCATAATTTCGAGTATAAATACAGATTGAAAATCTTTGTTCGGCAAGACATCGAGGAGGTTCTACTAGACAGCTACACGATAACCTATTCTAAATGCTAAAATAACTCTAAACTAAACTAACTAACTAAATGCTAAACTAACTTTAAAAGCTCGGGAGGAAATAAGAGGAATCCGGCCAACTGTAAAGACGCGAACGTCCTACCATACCGAACCGGAAAATGCCTCACCAGTCCGCGGCCGACCTGTTAAACGCCCGGACTTTACTATTTCTCCCGGACACAACATTACATACCAGTTTCCAATTACTGAACAAATGATTTGTTGATTCTACAACAGCAGCAGGGTGGTTGTTCTGGGTGACGGAACATTCCCATGAGGTGGAAGACCCAAGTACAAGTTACACGAGTGTAATTACTTCCTGCCATCAACGGTGCACGTCATATGAAGCGGTGTAGTGTATTCCTTTGTGATTTTGCGGTTTGTCAGCCACTAAATCATTGTGCTGTATGTAAGGTCTGTAGGTTTATCTTTCTGTAACACACCCCTAGCGACTAAACGACATGTCGGAAAATTAAGATAATCGCGGCACGCAACTGTCTCGCTGACGTGATAGAAGTCAGTGAATTTTAAAAAGTATTTTTCTTTACCTTACCCTTTTTTGAAATTATTTTTTCATTATCGTAAAATCTGCATATATTAGCATTTTAAATTTTAAAATTACATTGGAAATACGAAAATGAACCCTGACCGTTGACAAAAAAATTCTTGATTTCAACGGGTTTTTAAATTTCAAAATGCTAATATGTTATGCAGTTTTTAACGATTTTAAAATCAGATGTATATATATATGTAGGCCTAATAATTTATGCATGAATTATTCGATCTGTGCTCAAAACTTATTTTGTTAAATTGTTGAAAGCTCTGTGGACCCTCGCGATCACATTGAGTCTATTCTTTATTAGGCCAGTGTTAATTAACGTTACAGATTACTTATATATTTATTTAGATAGTGTTATTTTTTAAACGTCATTCTATTAGTCTTTTGCATGTGGGATGGTGATTTTTATATTTTGTATGTTTTTTTGCTTCTATAGATATAGTAAAGATTTGTAAAAGCAACAAATATATATTTAAAAAATTGCAATTAAAAAAATTTTCAACCACAATATATGAAGGTCAGGCTCGGTGCTCATTTCAAGGCCCCGTGTCTGGGTATTAGCGTGAGGACAGCTCACTTTCCAAGGGAAATTCGTTAATACATTTGTCACTTTAATTATTGTACACAAAATGTGTCGTGTTTGGTATCGTATTGAAGAAAATGGTGACGACAGATCGGATAGCAGTTGGCAAAGTAACTGCGTCCTGTCTGAGTGATTATTTCATTACTAATTATTTTTGTAAATTATATACGTCTGAGAACACGTTTTAAAACAATTTTGATTTGTTTTTTGAAAATTCGGAAAATTTGTTATTACAACACAAAAACATAAATCCACTGCCAATCGTATATAAAGGCGCTAATTGCCTTTATATAGTCTACATAAATATGCTAACGAACTTGTGTGCTATCTGCAAATACGCCTACGTCAAAGATTTATTTTATGTCCTACAGCACAAGCTTAACCTAAATTGTTACTGTAAACAAGAACTCATTAAATAAATAAACGAATAAATTTTACCTAGCTTTTTCATAAAATTTACAAACATAAAACATGTTTTATCTATCTAACCTTGCATTAACTAACGCGGTATTTTAAAAAACCGGTCACAGTAAACCTGCTGTTTAAAAAAAAAACTTGGTATGGCATAAAATAAGTAGGCTACTAAAAATATCTCTTCTTTTTTCAAAATTAATTAAAAGACGATCTGTTTGTCCGAATGTTTTTAGAAATGAATTTGATACAGAGTAATCTACAGTTGGGCCTTCGCTACAGACCGCATCAAAAACTTAGATGAGTTGGTCAAAAATCTGGGTTTAGTTGCAGGCTGGTGAGACTAAATCCTAATGTTTTCAGAAAAGAGCCCTCTCCCCCTCCCGCCCAGAGATCAGCACCTCGGCTCACGCGTGCTAACGTCTTACTATGTTTTGTAGTAATAAGGGCCAAACTTTCTGCGTACGCAGGTCATATTAAAATATCGCCTTCCTTTTCATCTTAACAGGCAGACGAGAGACTATTTTGTAAACATTGTTAAATATTTAAAAAAATGAAACTTCTGTTAAAGTTGAACTAACCTAAGGTTTATGCGTCACAGTACTATTCACAGTGAAAACATCGTCTCATCGCAGAGGACGGGAGGCACTGTTTGAATGGCGAATGTTTTTAGAAAAACTACCGTTTCACTACGGCCATATTTGCTGTAAAGAGCAGACTTGATTCTAACATACGCATTTAAAACATCGCACTGGATTGATGATAGTGTTTTAGAAGTCGCAATACCGAATCCTTTTAGAAATGAAGCTATGGTTACCGATTGGCTAAACTGTTTGGTACAAGAATCTACTAACCGCACTGAAAACATCGTCTTCATTTTCATCGCTTGTGGTTTGTCTTCAAGCCGGCTGTAGACGTGCGATATTCACCGAGCGCCGGGCAGTTTACTCGCCCAATCACGAGTAATGGTGGACAGGTAGTCGCCTATTTTTCAAGCTACAAATAGCAATACTCGTATTTTACCGTTTCAGGCGACCAAGTGTTCTTCTAAAGGCACACCCCAACCTCGTTCATATATTCGCGGGTCTGTTCAGGATTCTGTAAAGATTTAACCTATTTTACAGAGTTACTGGATCATTTTGTAGTAGCCTATTTGTTTCTTAAAATATAAAAATTACTTGTATGAAAATGTTCGTTGTGATGTTATTTTTTAAATATTTCCTTCCATCACGTCAGTTCCATCATTCATTGCGTGCAGTGTGTTTTTCTTCGGTTGGTATTTTTTCGCTAATAGAAAACCACCCGCATAACAGAACTAGCGCATACGATAGTCACGACGCAATTAAGTTGTACAGCCGAAGGTCATTTTAAAAATAGGTTTTACGCCCGAGAGGGTCTATTTTTATATAAACCTAACCTATGGCTGTGCGTTCATGCAAGTCACCTGTTCTGCAGCCATCGACACGCAAACACGAAGCTGCTAATACAGACGTGGGATGAGTCACGTCGGTAATCAATACACTGGCGGGAAGTAAATTACACTTAGCATCGGTTAATAACAGCCTAAGCGTTGGTTAGCTTTGTGTGAAAATGGTGACTGCTGAATATTTTAAGTCAACTAAGAAATCAAGACTTTACTGCTTGGCTTGTTATCTTTTTTGGGTAAACTAAAATCAAAAAATTATCAGTCCGATTGGAGGGCTACTTACCAAAGTGTGTTTCTAAACATGTGGCATTATAAAAGAAAGTGTATTCGTCTGTAATGAAGAAGATGAAGCAAGGATGTTTTGAATGCGGGCAGTAGAGTCTGATCCACGTTCAGTGTGACACAGATTAGTAGATTAGATTAGATTGATACTCAGATATTACTGGCATTGATTGCCCCTAGTACCGCGAACACATGATCTATTGTGCAACTAAGCCTCTGATGTATTAGTCCAGTATACTGGTGCCCTCAGTGAGTTTGAACACTGAGTAGCCATTCATCTGAGAAGATCCTTAGAGTCTGGAATCACTTTGCCTTCTGCTGGCAAGAGCATTGATTATAAACATATAGAATGATACTCCTTGTGAACGCTCACTGCTGGTGGCATCTTGTGGCAGAATGTTCAACTGTAGCTAAATAGATAAAAGTATTGTCTGTTTTTTCAAGGCTCTCCCCCCCCCGGTTTTTGTAGCATGCAGCGTTCGTAGCGGCAGATAGTCCAATTACTTGGAACTTCAGCAGCTGATATCGAGCACGCTGAACGTAACTGTTTATAATATTGGCTACACTTGTAGTAGTCCGTTTATTTTCAATAGCAGTAGCCATATCGTGTAAGAACCTGCAGTTTCCTTATACATCCCGTACAGCCGCGTAGTTTCTTCCAGTTCAGTACTCCCCGTTGGCTGATTAGGTTCGTGCCTAGAACGCGAAATTTTATGAAGTGCAAACAGAAAAAAATCGTTAATGAACAAAATAAAATAATTATAAAGAATTTTAAAACGTTGGGGATGAAATTACGAAATAAGTAATACGATTTTCTTAAGACGATAATTTAAAACAAGTAGATTCTAACGCGTTACTATCTTATGTACTGTATATGAATGAACGTAACTGTTACTCAGACTTTAATTTGAATAAATTTATATTTTATTACTCTCATATTCCAGGTCGACAAGATTTTCAATATGATTATTTGTTTTACATTGCATTGCCCGTGTACGAGGTGTGTTCAGAAAGTAACGAGAAGTTTTAAATTTCGCGGACTTGGAGAGTCCGATTGTCAAATATTTTTTTAATTATGTTGGTATACATGCCCTTGAAGTATGATAAAACTTTCAGCTGTTTTCATTGTTGACTTTGTTTGTGACAGCCACTAAGGTTAGACATGTTTTTATGAGCTCTGCGATTTTCGTTTGTTAAAAGAAATGGATCAAAGAATTTGTATAAAATTTTGCGTAAAAAATGGAATAAAGTGTAACAAAGTGTGTGAAATGTTAACAAAGGGCTATGGTGAGTCTGCTATGAGTAAAGCAAGAGTTTACGAGTGGTATAAGCGTTTCCAAGAAGGCCGTGAAGACGTTGAAGATGACGAATGCCCTGGACGCCCCAGCTCATCAACAACCGATGAAAACGTGGAAATAGTGAAAGAAATGGTTATGAACAATCGTCGAATCACAATTAGAGAGGTCGCTGATGATGTTGGCATATCGATCGGATCATGTCATGACATTGTTTCCAATGTTTTGTCTATGAAACGCGTGGCAGCAAAATTCGTTCCAAAATTGTTGAATTTTGAACAAAAACAGCGGCGAATGGAAGTTGCTCAGGAGTCGCTAAATGAAGTCAACGACGATGCAGAAGTACTGAAGCGTATTATAACAGGTGACGAAACGTGGGTTTATGAATATGACGTCGAAACTAAGGCTCAATCATCCCAGTGAGGCATTCTGGCTCGCCAAGACCGAAAAAGGCTCGACAAGTGCGGTCGAACGTGAAGGTTATGCTCACTGTGTTCTTCGATATTAATGGCATAGTGCATCATGAATTCCTGCCACCAGGTGAAACGGTCAATAAGGAGTACTACCTACAAGTTCAACGCCGTTTGCGTGAAGCAATCCAAAAAAAACGCCCGTATCTGTGGAAAAACAATTCATGGCTTTTGCACCACGATAATGCATCAGCTCACACTTCATTGCTTATTCGTGAATTTTTGGCCAAAAACAGTACTGTAACGATTCCCCAGCCTCCATTTTCGTCAGACATGGCTCCGTGTGACTTTTTCCTATTTCCAAAAATAAAGAGAACCTTGAAGGGCCGTCGTTTTACAGCTGTAGATGATATTAAAAGCGCATCGCTGAAAGAACTGAAGGCTATCTCAAAGATCGAGTTTGAGAAGAGTTTCGAGGATTGGAAGAAGCGTTGGCACAAGTGCATAATCTCCAATGGGGACTACTTTGAAGGCGACAACATCAATGTAGAAGAATAAATAAATATTTTGTTCAAAAAATTAAAGTTCTCGTTACTTTTTTAACACACCTCGTATGTTTCTTTTAAAGGTTGTGTACTTGTTTTGGGTATTCATGAATAAGATAATAATTCTTGGAAATGAAGAGGCGAATTATGTAAGGGTGGAGGGGAGGTGGTGACAGCGAAAGTGTGTATAAGTTCCGAACATGCAAATGTGTCTCCGGTTTCTCCGTGCTAAATCCCGGTTCTTAAATAATAATCGTTAGAAACATTGGTTTCTAAAACCAAATGTTCTACGTTTTGCGCAAAATGTAGCGAGTGCCTGTACAGTGACTGCAAGGCGACTTTCTGACGCGCGACGACACGCCGCTGTGTGGGGCCAGCCTGATGGTTCCTGTAATACATATTTCCAACGGAAATTCTCTCAAATACTTTAGGCAGTCATTGTATGGAGAAAGGGAAATTGGGTTAACTGAATTACGTAAATGCATTTCGGGAAAGTGAGCCTCTCTGTGTCTCCAGTACATTGTCAAAGCTTCCGCGCTGAGGTATGACCAGTACTGTTGTGTTCTCAAGATGGCGGAACCTGTTTGCTTCTTGCCGTAAGTTAACCATTGTTAATCAACACTAGGAGATATACCTGTCTGCTCGTCACGCTTTTAGCTAAAAATGTATTATGTGTTTACTTTCTCACTAAAGATAGTATTATGAACGTAAAATACTATACTGTATGTAGATTTTTTTTAATCTATCAGTGTCAAAATTCACTAAGTACAATCAGAAGTTTTTTTATTGTACGTCAGTGTATCTGTCAAGCGGTGTGTCTGTGCACATAAGAGGAGTCAGATTGACCGATTTTGATGAAAGTTGGTATGCAATTATTGCATGCTCATATTTCGGTACCGTAAAAAAAAGTTGTTTAACCTTTTTTTTGTAAAACTGTCAAAATCGTCTCTAATGATTTTTTATAAACATTACATTTCATTTATTGTCTTTATTTGAGGTAAAGTTACAACCGTTATGTCTTCTACTAAACTTCAAGTAATAATACTTCATACTGTGATGCAGGGCTTGATGCTCAACGTCTCGTATTATTAGCGAGTTCCATTGGAGCTCAAGTTTTTTTGGAAATTTGTTGTTGAAATCACGATTGTTTGCAATTAAGACTACAAACTATTGGCCTTAACGTAAGAATAAATTATTCTTTAAAATTCAGTAAATATTGGGCCTATTTTTTGAATTATTTATCAATCTAATAATTCTTACTATAAATTACTATAACAAGAATAATAATTTATTGTTATTCATTGTAAAAATCATAAGACCCAGATCCGAGATCTTGAATTGAGCACCGATCCTGGTGACCTGTAAAACATTTTTTGAGAGGTTTTTAAAATTCGTATTTTTTTAGCACGTTCAGGTTCGTAGTTTTTGTCCGGTTTTGTTCAAACTTGGCACAAAAAATCGATTATGGTAAAGCCGTTAACCAGCGAAATTCGTTCGACAGTTTCAAAATGGCGGCATTTCAAATCTTAAAAATTATACAGATTTGTCTTATTTTTTTAATCCGATTTCACCATCGTAATTGACGTTAAATCCTAAATCATTTTTTTAAAATAATTTACATAAAAATATATATAAAAAGGACCTATTGGGGGCATAAATGCTTGTACATAGGTTTGGTCCTATAAACACACACACACACACACACACACACACACACACACACACACACACACACACACACACACACACACACACACACACACACACACACACACACACACACACACACACACACACACACACACACACACACACCTTTATACATTAATTTTTACATATAATTTTTATATTTTACAAACTTAATAAGATGGTTAACAATATTGTAAATTAATTTATTTATATAATTTTTAATTAAATTTTAAGGAAAAATGTATATAACACAAAACTATTTTTTAAGTTATTGTTTGATTGATTTATTTAGAGCCTTTATACTCACACTTAGATTTTTCATACTATTAGGTAGTTCATTAAAGTACTTCCTAGCTTAATACAAACAGCTTCTTTTACCAATTGTCAATCGATACGTAGGTAATACAAGGCTTTTAAATCGAGTATTAATCGAATTGTCACTATATTCGGACTTTAGTTTATTATATTAAATATACAATAGAGTTCACTACAAAACTTTGTCTGATGTCGAGCGGCTTATTATCATCTTGATCAGATATTCTTATTATTTTAAGAAGGCGTTTTTGCAATCTTGCCAATGGATTCACAAAGCTGCATCATAAAGTCCACCCCAGCCAATTTTTCCATAAACAGCAATGCTAGGAAAGAGTCCATAGCATACTTGCAGTAACTGTTTTTTTTTTTAATAGAAAATTTTTAAGTCTGTGAAAACATACACTAAATACTTAGTTTGATTTATTATGTGTTAATATGCACACCCCATTTGATATTTTGATCATAAATAACACCAAGGTACCTATTACTAGTGACTCTTTTTAAACTGTATTGATTTATTTTAATATCCACGCTAGCAGGTACAGAATCCACATAATTCCCAAAAGCAATAAAAACTGATTTATCAAAATTAAGTATTAAGTTATTTTGATAAAGCCTAGTAAATCATATCAAGCTTAGTAGACATCAAAAGTGCACATTCAGACCATATTCTCCCATGAGCCATAACAACAGTGTCATCAGCATATTAAGTATGAACAAAAGTGGTCCAAAGATTGATCCTTGAGGAACAGCAACATTTGTAATAATAGGCTGATTTTTAACATCATTTACTTTGACAGTAAATATGTACTTAAACATATTTTTTTAATATTATATAATATTATATAATTATAAATATATATATAATATTATATATAATATAATATATAATATAATAATATAATATAATATATAATATAATATATAATAATATAATATAATATATAATATAATATATAATATAATATAATATAATATATAATATAATAATATAATATAATATATAATATAATAATATAATATAATATATAATATAATATATAATATAATAATAATATATATAATATATAATATAATATATAATAATATAATATAATATATAATATAATATATAATATAATAATATAATATAATATATAATATAATAATATAATATAATATATAATATAATAATATAATATAATATATAATATAATATATAATATAATAATATAATATAATAATATAATATTATATAATATCATGCAATGATATTACTACATCGCATAAGATTATAGTTAAGGTTTAACAATAATAATAATAAGTTTAATAGTTTAAGTTCATATTAAATTATTGTACACAAAAATTAAAAAAGACATTTCAACGAGCACTTTTATGGAAGGTTAACTTCAGCTTCTACAGTTCTAGTACTATAATGAGTAATTTATTTCTAATAAATGAATGATTTATTTCTATGTGTATATAAAGCACAACATTTTGATTCGATAGGCCCCATTTACAATACTGTATTGGTAATACTGTGGTATTGCATTTAACGGAGGAAACAAATAAACAATGTGTTAATCTGACAGATCCTAGATTTTTGGGATTAAGACCTTTTTTTTCCTTTTTCATTTATCTAACTTCAATATTTACTTGTTCTGTTATAGAAACTGGATATGTTTCTGCATGCACTGATACAGTATACCTGCACAAGTGTCTTTGTTTTCTGATCAGCTTGCAAACGTAACCAGATAAGCGGTTGTGATTAGTTAATTGATCTGTATTCAGATGTCGCAATAACTCTAGTTGAGGCGCCACGATGCTTACACACGAAACAAGGTGATAACATTCGTGTTACACTACGTAGATATGTTTTAGTGAATTTCCATTGGAAATACGAGAGATTACAGCGTCCTCTAAAGTACGCAGACGAACCGATACTGACTTCTTCGAACACGTTAGCGTTCTAGCGTAATATTGGTAGTCTACGTTCATAAATTTGACTGAGAAATTTGTTTTGGTAATAACTTGTGCAAGTTCGTTACCTCCCGACATTCGTTAAACTGTTTCGAGATATCGGTCATTCAGAATCTTTAAAAAAATAACATTTTTGGAAAATCTGTTTTACAATTGTAGGTTTAAAATCTACATAAATCGCACTGTTTCATTGCGATAGGAAATGAACTTGACTGCAGTCTGATTATTATCCGTCAATTTAAAATACTAAATTTGCAAATTATCGCCGATCATTGGTAAAATCATAAAAAGTTTAATTATGCGATGCTGTTAATTTTTGTTACCGGTACTTTATATTAAATTAGCTTTCTTGAAGTCAACGTTACAGATGCTTGCCGAGTGACGACATATGTTTATCAGGTAACTCATACATCTTTTGTCTGTTACGAATTTATTGAAAGTGAAGGTAGTGCGGACCTATATAACAAAAAGTACTTAGGACAGTCCAACCTTGTTCTTCAATTAGTGTGTGGTCAAAGATCACCGCTGAGGAAGGAGACGTGGGAGAGCACAAATAAATGAGTAAAATTCTCACGTCTGTAGTAAATGATATTAATGAGATCTGTGAAGATCGGTGTGCACGTTCGGTAGGCTGCGCCATTGTAGGAACGCATTAAACGGTATTGCCAATGTTCCACTTACTCTTCAGCGGAGTTGTGCGAGAAGAAGGGTAGCATGCATAAATTGTCAACACTACTACAACAAATCGACATATGAAGTACACTGTTTGATCTTCTGTTCTACATCTAAACGATTTATAAACGCCTCCTAAACTAGTAAGCTTCTGTATATATTCAGATTTTTGTGATGGAATTTTATAAACTGAAAGTTCCTGAGTATCGCAGTTTATATTAAGAACGATTCATGAAGGCTCACCAACTTCTTTGTCCAGATTGGCGTGTTCTCTCTGCAATTCTGACAACTTTCGACCCCACGAATGTTGATATCGAGCCTAAAAGTATAAGAGTACTAAGTTGAGTGCAAGACATTGCTAAAGGATCAGGTGTATATACCGCATGAGTTTCCGACCATCTCCACTCAGAAGAAGAAAAAGAGGAAGAAAGATACCTACCGTCCAGCACACCCACTACCCCCATAAATCCAACACCAACTATCTTGCACCCAGGGAGATCACTAAGGGTTCTCCGGGGGGGGGGGGATGTGCATGAACCAGTGGTACTAGTATGGCAAAATACCTTGTGGCTTTGACGGGTCACTGGTCCGCTGAGCAGCCCATAACGTGTTAAGTATTGCCTGCCGGTGTACAGGAATACAGTTCATTACGTTTGATAGTGTTGCATTGCAGAGTCAGATTGGCTGCATGCCGCAGTTGTAACCGAAGTCAACCACAAAGATTAGTATAACATATCGGGCATACTATGTAATTACAATACACTGCATACCTGAGGCGAGGGACATTGCATAAAGTCTCTTACGACAAATCTGTATTACTGAAAAGACGGGCCAATAAGCTCAGTACTTCCTCTTTGTATGAGTGTGAAAACAAAAACTGTTATGAATTTGAACTCTCCTGATAAGTTGTACTATCACGTTTGTAAATTTAAAAATAGGTTAGATAACATATTTCAAAAATAGGATTGCTACGACTTGAACGACAGATAAAATACAAATTCCATTAGGGTCTGATATCTATATTTTATCCTTCTCTCATGCCAACCATTTTAACTGCTCAAATTTTCAAAGTAACCACTAGTACTACAAATACCAAATACGAGATACTTTTTATAACGACCGGGTGATTACAACGGGACATGCCCTTTCGTAAATTACATGAATTAATCAGGAGATTGCTTTTTTTTAATCAGGAGATTTTTTTAAATTTAAATAACTTTTATGTCGTACTGGTTACAAAATCTGTGTCGATGTGATGGCGATGTCGAAATAACCAAGTCTGGTGAATGAACTTGGAGTATGGAATGTTGGTTTCGAATACTTTATCCGTGTACGATATGAATGGATGAACTGCAGTCATTTCTAATGCTACAGTGTCGATGTGATGGCGATGTCGAAATAACCAAGTCTGGTGAATGAACTTGGAGTATGGAATGTTGGTTTCGAATACTTTATCCGTGTACGATATGAATGGATGAACTGCAGTCATTTCTAATGCTACAGTGTCGATGTGATGGCGATGTCGAAATAACCAAGTCTGGTGAATGAACTTGGAGTATGGAATGTTGGTTTCGAATACTGTATCCGTGTACGGAATGAATGGATGAACTAGAGTTATTTCTAACGCGACAGTGTCGATGTGATGGCGATGTCGAAATAACCAAATCGAGTGAATGAACTTGGAGTATGGAATGTTGGTTTCGAATTCCGTGACCGTGTACGGTATGAATGGATGCACTGCAGTTATTTCTAACGCGACAGTGTCGATGTGATGGCGATGTCGAAATAACAAAGTCAAGTGAATGAACTTGGAGTATGGAATGTTGGTATCGAATACTGTATCCGTGTACGATATGAATGGATGAACTGCAGTTATTTCTAATGCTACAGTGTCGATGTAATGGCGATGTCGAAATAACCAAGTCAAGTGAATGAACTTGGAGTATGGAATGTTGGTTTCGAATACTGTATCCGTGTACGGAATGAATGGATGAACTGCAATTATTTCTAATGCCACAGTGTCGATGTAATGGCGATGTCGAAATAACCAAGTCAAGTGAATGAACTTGGAATATGGAATGTTGGTTTCGAATTCCGTGACCGTGTACGGTATGAATGGATGAACTGCAGTCATTTCTAATGCGACAATGTCGATGTAATGGCGATGTCGAAATAACCAAATCAAGTGAATGAACTTGGAGTATGGAATGTTGGTTTCGAATACTGTATCCGTGTACGATATGAATGGATGAACTGCAGTCATTTCTAATGCGACAATGTCGATGTAATGGCGATGTCGAAATAACCAAATCAAGTGAATGAACTTGGAGTATGGAATGTTGGTTTCGAATACTGTATCCGTGTACGGTATGAATGGATGAACTGCAGTCATTTCTAATGCGACAATGTCGATGTAATGGCGATGTCGAAATAACCAAATCAAGTGAATGAACTTGGAGTATGGAATGTTGGTTTCGAATACTGTATCCGTGTACGATATGAATGGATGAACTGCAGTCATTTCTAATGCTACAGTGTCGATGTAATGGCGATGTCGAAATAACCAAATCAAGTGAATGAACTTGGAGTATGGAATGTTGGTTTCGAATACTGTATCCGTGTACGATATGAATGGATGAACTGCAGTCATTTCTAATGCTACAGTGTCGATGTAATGGCGATGTCGAAATAACCAAATCAAGTGAATGAACTTGGAGTATGGAATGTTGGTTTCGAATACTGTATCCGTGTACGATATGAATGGATGAACTGCAGTCATTTCTAATGCTACAGTGTCGATGTAATGGCGATGTCGAAATAACCAAATCAAGTGAATGAACTTGGAGTATGGAATGTTGGTTTCGAATACTGTATCCGTGTACGATATGAATGGATGAACTGCAGTCATTTCTAATGCTACAGTGTCGATGTGATGGCGATGTCGAAATAACCAAATCAAGTGAATGAACTTGGAGTATGGAATGTTGGTTTCGAATACTGTATCCGTGTACGATATGAATGGATGAACTGCAGTCATTTCTAATGCTACAGTGTCGATGTAATGGCGATGTCGAAATAACCAAATCAAGTGAATGAACTTGGAGTATGGAATGTTGGTTTCGAATACTGTACCCGTGTACGATATGAATGGATGAACTGCAGTCATTTCTAATGCTACAGTGTCGATGTGATGGCGATGTCGAAATAACCAAATCAAGTGAATGAACTTGGAGTATGGAATGTTGGTTTCGAATACTGTATCCGTGTACGGTATGAATGGATGAACTGCAGTCATTTCTAATGCGACAATGTCGATGTAATGGCGATGTCGAAATAACCAAATCAAGTGAATGAACTTGGAGTTTGGAATGTTGGTTTCGAATACTTTATCCGTGTACGATATGAATGGATGAACTGCAGTCATTTCTAATGCTACAGTGTCGATGTGATGGCGATGTCGAAATAACCAAATCAAGTGAATGAACTTGGAGTATGGAATGTTGGTTTCGAATACTGTATCCGTGTACGGTATGAATGGATGAACTGCAATTATTTCTAATGCCACAGTGTCGATGTAATGGCGATGTCGAAATAACCAAGTCAAGTGAATGAACTTGGAATATGGAATGTTGGTTTCGAATTCCGTGACCGTGTACGGTATGAATGGATGAACTGCAGTCATTTCTAATGCGACAATGTCGATGTAATGGCGATGTCGAAATAACCAAATCAAGTGAATGAACTTGGAGTATGGAATGTTGGTTTCGAATACTGTATCCGTGTACGATATGAATGGATAAACTGTCATTTCTAACGCGACAGTGTCGATGTGATGGCGATGTCGAAATAACCAAGTCAAGTGAATGAACTTGGAGTATGGAATGTTGGTTTCGAATACTGTATCCGTGTACGATATGAATGGATAAACTGTCATTTCTAACGCGACAGTGTCGATGTGATGGCGATGTCGAAATAACCAAGTCAAGTGAATGAACTTGGAGTATTGGAATGTTGGTTTCGAATACTGTATCCGTGTACGATATGAATGGATGAACTGCAGTCATTTCTAATGCGACAATGTCGATGTAATGGCGATGTCGAAATAACCAAGTCAAGTGAATGAACTTGGAGTATTGGAATGTTGGTTTCGAATACTGTATCCGTGTACGATATGAATGGATGAACTGCAGTCATTTCTAATGCTACAGTGTCGATGTGATGGCGATGTCGAAATAACCAAGTCAAGTGAATGAACTTGGAGTATTGGAATGTTGGTTTCGAATACTGTATCCGTGTACGATATGAATGGATGAACTGCAGTCATTTCTAATGCGACAATGTCGATGTAATGGCGATGTCGAAATAACCAAGTCAAGTGAATGAACTTGGAGTATTGGAATGTTGGTTTCGAATACTGTATCCGTGTACGATATGAATGGATGAACTGCAGTTATTTCTAATGCTACAGTGTCGATGTGATGGCGATGTCGAAATAACCAAGTCAAGTGAATGAACTTGGAGTATGGAATGTTGGTTTCGAATACTGTATCCGTGTACGGTATGAATGGATGAACTGCAATTATTTCTAATGCCACAGTGTCGATGTAATGGCGATGTCGAAATAACCAAGTCAAGTGAATGAACTTGGAGTATTGGAATGTTGGTTTCGAATACTGTATCCGTGTACGATATGAATGGATAAACTGTCATTTCTAACGCGACAGTGTCGATGTGATGGCGATGTCGAAATAACCAAGTCAAGTGAATGAACTTGGAGTATGGAATGTTGGTTTCGAATACTGTATCCGTGTACGATATGAATGGATAAACTGTCATTTCTAACGCGACAGTGTCGATGTGATGGCGATGTCGAAATAACCAAGTCAAGTGAATGAACTTGGAGTATTGGAATGTTGGTTTCGAATACTGTATCCGTGTACGATATGAATGGATAAACTGTCATTTCTAACGCGACAGTGTCGATGTGATGGCGATGTCGAAATAACCAAGTCAAGTGAATGAACTTGGAGTATTGGAATGTTGGTTTCGAATACTGTATCCGTGTACGATATTAGTGAACTCAATAATCGGATCGTTCCGGATATTGTATTTTGACATGTATTCGGAATCGGCGAGTATTTTTCTTCCGCATCCATAAATCACTATTTCGAGGCCAAAAGCATAAATACAGTATCTGAAATGGTCACAAATACTGGAACGTTTTGTGCGGTTGTGGACGTTTCAGTTCTTGCCTTGCCTTTGTTTTTGTGCATGAACAGTATTCACTTAAAAATTTCTGTCAAAATCGTTTAATTTATCGATTTTTATTACGACCGAATTTCAGATTCTTCTTCAGGCTTCACGAAAATTTCTCGCAGTTGATCTATACAAGAGCTTTCCTTGTGTGTTGTGTGTTCAATCGGTACAGACAGCCCATAGACCCTGTCGGCTGTATTGAATCTGTTCGCAATAAGAATAATGTTAATTAACAATACAGATTTATTCCGCTTTTTGTTTAGGTAACATTAACTTTGTTATCTCATTTAAAGGTATTTTACATGGTCAGCTTTTTACAAGATGTGTTTTGATTGATTTTATTTCTTTGCTAACCATATTTGCTGAATGTAAAAACACATTTCGACATATACCTGGAAAATTAGATATTAAACATAATTTTATCTTAATAAATATCAGAGTAATTTCTCTCGTTAATTAACGTTAGTCTTACAAGGAATTCAATATGACCGACGGGTTCCACCGTCAATATGTGGAGTGGCCGTAAAACTGCTGACGAGCTAGGAGGCGATACAGACGTGAATGAATCATTCAGAAGGCGGGTGATTCATGTTGCTCCATTGTCATCGATTTAATACAACCAAGAGTTCGTGTACAATTATCACGCACTACTGACCCATTGTAAAACATACGTGTACTTTCGTCTCTGTCAGTGAAAAGCTTTAGCGGTGGAAAAATTATATATAGCTTACTTTATTTTTTGTCATTTCATAAGCAAAGAAAGGTACCAGTGTGTTTGCTTTAGTTTCTATCCGTCCATATTCTGACTTCAAAGTCCTGTAGCGCCTAAACAGTAGGCTGAAGTTGGATCCGCAAGCCATAGGAAAGAGAGGAGTGATTACCGTTTAAGATTATGAATTTTTATTTTAAATACAGTGCAATGTGGATGAGATAGTTGGTAGATTGAATACGTAAAGTCTGAATAATTTGCTTAAATAAAATTAATTTAGACTAAACTTAAAGACGTGTTTTGAGCTCTTTACCATCTCAATATTCGAAATACAGGTTGGTACAAAAAAATAGAAACGCGTTGATTTTTTATGTTCTACTCCAGTTAGACAAACGTGCAATCAACCATTAGAAACAACCACGAGAAAATTTGTGCAATGTTTTTGCACCATTTATTTAAAAAGTTATGAATTTTTGACGAAAATATTTTTGAAAATTCAATTTCTTATGGGTATATTAGAGTGGCTACTTTAATAAATAAAAATATCTTCTTTAAAAGTACTGTTAGAATTTTCATAAATATATCCAGTTTTTTCGTGGAATTATTGGTATTTTTCTAAAGTCCGCCATTTGAAATAAATTTTATATGGGAACTCTAACCGCTTAAAGTTAGCGTACATTGCTCGAGTAAACTGGTATATGTTCGATTCTTGTTAGCTGGTAGCGTATCCTCTCGCAAGTCACCGAACGGACCATAAAAATATGTTCTAGAAGGAGGTTCTGTGCACATTTCATACTGTGAGGTCTAGTCCTTACTATAAGGGTCGCCGTTGACAATTTCTAAATGCGCGTATAGTGAGAAAATTAATGTCAATTACAGGTACCATCTTCAAAAATTTTGGTGTATAGAGATTACGCGCGTTAGAAGTGAATACTTGTTATTGACCCCTTTAACATCGGTATTCGGGATTGACTTAAAATACATTCATAGTATGACTTCACTTATAAATAAAGTTATACTACAAATGTATTTCAAATTTTCCTGATTCCTGTGTAAACAGCCTCTTGCAAACTCCTGTAAACTGTGTTCCGATAAATTGTCTTCAAAAATTTTTTGCCTGTCTCCAAATTCTTTTTGTCCTAAAGCATTACATTTTGCTATTTTCTGATTACTTACCACCTTGTTTGTTAATGGCTGACCTGTATTAATAATAGCTTCTGAAACATTTCTTACATCTTTTCGGTCGAAATTTGCAGGATCTTTATCTTTCAAAGCTTTTTGCTCACGTCTAAATCCTTTTTAATGAACATTAGTTTTTGGTATTTTTTGACGTGTAGATTTTTTTGTGTTGTAAAGCTGTAATACCGTACTGTTTAATCGCTATTTCCTTCTTAATTTTTATTGGATTTATCTCTCAGTTCTTGCCTTTCTTGATAATCTGTACATATTTAAGAAACACTGGTTCGATTAATGCACTGGTTCTGTGCATTAAGTTAGTCTCTTGAACAGTTGCCTTCACCACTCAAATTTTTTTTCGGTCTATTTTTGAAATTTGTCCATTTTTTTTACTTTCTAAAGTCAGCACAAACCCTCTTCATAACGTGATTGGCTTTTGTAACCTAAAAATTACACAAACATGTGCTACATAACATTTGTTTAAATAATATTAGAGGAGACCGGAGATGGTTGTCACACTTTTCAGGTTTTAATTTTTTAGATGGAAGTAATTTTATTAAATAAAAGTTCAAATTAAAGTACCAAACATTGAGAAATGTAGAATAAACTTTCATTCACATATATGTACTAGAAGTATTTTTTTAAAAAACTTTACACTTGTGACAAGCAGCCCCGTGGCCGGGGTGAGTTGTCTCAACTGGCGGGGCCGGTTGTCTCTGTTATTTTATATGGGGAGATCACAATAATTCCGTTTAATAATTATTATTTTGAAAAATGGATAAAAGAACTTCAAAACAAGAAAAATCGAAAGCAGTTTATTGTTATATATGAAATGCTGCAAATTGATATATTTGAATAGTAAAATAGAAAATATTAAAGTTAATTACATTTTTGTGTAGTTTTTCCTTAAATAGTTACCAAACAAACAAATTAGAAAATTCTTATAAGTCTAATTACAAAACGTTTTTGTATTACATTTTCTTCATTTATAACATAAGCACAATATTCATCATCTGAGACCCCGCGGGGGGGGGTGCAGACTAGCTACACCTATTGAGAGGATTTAGACGTCCCTCGCGGTACCCGAGTCTAACACTCACTTACACTCGTACAACACTACACTTACGACTTTAACACTTTACACTTATACATTTAGGGAGGCGACAATAGCCTCAATGTGCTTTTCGCCTTAAAATAACAACAACAAAAAATCATCGTCTAAGATGTCACTTTTGCAATGTTTGCAAACGAAGTGCGGCATTCCTGGCATATCTCTGCATCTTTCTTGAGCCCATTTTTTGAATATGGTTCAGCGCAAATTAAACAGATGTTCTCCTCCTCATCTTGTTCTATTTCAGAACTTTCTTTACTTTTCTGTTTTTGTTTGTTCTCATTGTTTATGCCGTATTCCTTCAGTTTTTATTTTGGTCTTAACAATATTTGCCTTTTTGGAATGCTTGTCTTTAAATAATTTCTTTTTGATTTCTTATTTAACTCTTTCCTTAACTTACTCAACTCTGCAATGGATTTTTCTCTTTTAATGGTATTTTTGCGGTAGGTTGTCACATGTGACAAGCTATACTTCCATTTGTGACAACTAGCCCCGACGCGCCATTTTGTTAATACCAGTCGAAAATGAACGAATGACAATGCAAATAAAAATTTGATATGAACGCCTAAAAGTATGGTATTTAACCGAAACTGATAATAATATTTGTAACTTGCAGCATAAGGACGTTAAAAAATAACTAGTTCAGGTCTAAAATTTTACTTACGAAGTAAAAATTCAAAAAAAAAAAAACACCACCAAGTAAACAGACACGCACAGAAACATACACTTTAGGCAACAAAGAACTCAGTTGTGGTTTATATGACTAAGGAGAGGAACGCCACCAGTAACGGTACCTACTTAATAAATTTATAAGCTTTGTGACAACCAACCCGTGTGACTTTTAGCCCCTGTCTCCCCTACGTTACACATGCAATGCAACACTTGTATATAACTAAATTTTCGATTATTATTACCAAAATGTATAAAAACAAGTATTTCACTTATTTTATTCATTTTAACATTTTAAACTTCTAATTCTATTGTAATTAATATTTATTGCGTTCGCGCCTTTGAATATTTGAATTAAGTAGTCTATGTATGGTCGCTTGATTTGTAGTGCATATTATTTTACTCACTGACTCATCATTCATCATCTTTGTAATAACCAGCTGTTTCATGAATTCTACACTATTTCCTTCCGTTATTCTCAGTTCGATTTTTTCGCATCACAAAATTTGCCATACCGGGCGTAATAAAGTATTCAAAAAAAAAAAAAAAAAAAAATTTCCATTGGAAAATATGCAGTCAAGTCGTTTTCCCACTACCGTTGCCTTTCACATTGCCGCAGAATGAATAAGCGATACGTGGACAATTTTGTATCGAACTATATCAGTTGTTGTTTGCATTATTCGGTGCATTAATACATATGTACTTATAAAACTTTCAATTGAAAAGAAAGTTTTTGTTTGTTTTCTCCTGTAGCTTACAGAATGGTTCAGGACATAAATAAAAAAGAAAATATTTAGAAGGAAATGTTTTGCGCAAAGAACTAATGTCTCGTGAAGGTTCGTTTCATTCTTATTTCCGAATGAATCAGGAAAGTTTTTGCCAAACCTCACTAAACAACTTATAAGGTTCAGGGAAGCCTCATCTAGAATACAAAGACTAAAAGAATGCTTGATGCAAAGTCAATCTGGTACTGTGAAGAAGTAATTTATTAGTACTTAAACAAAAGAAATCATTTGCCACTCAGAATCTATCAAACACAAGTTATTTTGTCGAAAGCTTGTAGATTACGAAAATCTGTCATGACTGCGTTAACAAATGGCATGTGGTCAAGAAGCTGTACAGTAGCGAACTATCTTCTAATCGTCAACTACTGTGGTGCACAAAGTGATAGCGCAGTTTTAGTTTCGCTGCAGTAGTGTGAATTCGTCATTTCAGTAGAAATCGAGTATCGGAGAGCCTTTTTTCCACTAGAGAGCAAAGACTTCCATGATCTTTTTTTGGAAGGGGATTAACAGGGGCTGTGTGGCCCCCGACACGTAAGCTTAAGAGCTTTTTGTATACCTCTATCACTTCACCTTAAACGTACTCCAGTGCCCTTGACGAACTTCAGAATCTTGTATAAGGTGTCCTAGTTGAACTCCTGATCTGGTTGCTGAGATCAAAAGAGTCCCTTTTGGCCTCTAGGATTTTTTTTTAAGGTGAAAAGCACATTGAGGCTATTATCGCCTCCCTAAATGTAAGTGTGAGTGTAAAGTGTTAAAGTTGTAACTGTAGTGTTGTAAGTGTAAGTGTGTGTTAGACTCGAATACCGCGAGGGACGTCTAAATCCTCTCAATAGGTGCAGCTAGTCTGCACTCCCTGAGAGTGTTGACCTCTAGGACCTCGCAATCAAGGAGTATGTGTGCTGCAGTTTCAACACCCTGCCCGCACAAACGACACTCAGGCGTGATTTGTAACAATCCTACCTTATGTAGATGATTCCGGATGTGGTCTTGTCCGGTGATTATTTCGACGACCTGCCTCAGTGACCTCCATGTTCTTGGTTTTGCCACTCAGTAATATAGCTTACTGTGCACCGTCGTCCACAGATTCAACCCCAATCCAACCTCAGGTCTTTAAAGAACCGTGAGAGCTTCGAATGATGTTGCCTTGACCCATTATCTGTTCCCTACTCCAGAAAGCGCCTAGAGATTCAAATCGTTTCCTGTCCAAAGCTGGACAGTCGATTATGTGCTGAGCTGTTTTTTCAGCATTTCTTACACAAAACGTATGTAATATGAAAGCCCATTTTGTGTAGATGACTGCAGGAATGTCCAGTGACCCGTCAGTTCTCTGCAGATCCATCCTGTCCAGTCTAAGGGCCTCACCTGTGAGAGATCTAGTTGGACCTACAAGCATCCTCTTTGAATGTACAAGGAAACGTAGGACCTTCAAATAAACGCCGGATTATACTGAAACTTGATACAGAAAAACCGATTTTGGTAATAGGTTGGACAAGTTAGTTAGCCAGTGAAATCCGTTAAACAGTTTCGAAATGGTCATTTCTAACCTCTAAAAATGTAACTTTTTCGTCGTAAATTGTAAATCAAGCATGAAAAACTGCATAATTTAGCGATTTGAAAATCAAGAATAGAATTTCAACGGCTGCCAGGCTTGTATATATTGCAGACTTTGATGGTTAATCAAAATAGGGTGAGATAAAAAAACTGTTTTTGGATAGTTCCATCATGCAAGCGAGACAGCTGCGTGCCGCGATTATTTATTAGCGAAGTTAACTGCTTTTATCGCGTCAAGTAAACCGTTGCGTGTAAGGAGGCGTATTTAATTATTTACGGCAGCCGTGTAACCAGTACAAGTAATAAGTATACGGTATAGGCTACAGTAGCGAGTAGCCAGTGTGTACGGCCGTATAATAGAGAAAGTCTAGACTGCAGACGTATGGGTGAGCGTGCGACGCCACGGTTGCCAGACTTGCCGGCGACTGAATAAAACATGGCTCGTGAAAAATTCAACTGCATCGAAAGTTGTTAACAGCGTGTCTTGGATCATATCGCGTATCATACCGTAGCGCTTATTGTACGGAAGTAACGCCTACGGTACAAGTTACAAGTTGCTGGTCATGTAATATGTAACAGGATACGCTTTGTCTATCGGCTATTGTTGATTGTGAGATCTAGTCAGCCGTGACGCACGAGGCATATCGTGTTACTAACAAATATTTTATTAGCGAATTTAAATTTGAAAATGAGCTATTGGACCGGTCATAGTGGTAAAACCAATACCCGGGACAATTAATTTTAGTCTCAAATTTCGCACAAAAATCTTGTTAAACGAATAGCTTAAACAAGTTCATTATCCAGCGAAATCAGTTCAGCATAACCAGATCTTAAAAAAAACGTTTTCATTTTGCGCTTTATTGGAAATCTAATTATAATCAGCGTTACAGTCTGACTGCAATCAGGGACAGTTTTTGTACCTTCAGTGGACAGTAATTTAAAAATTGTTTTGCTCATTTATGCAGTTTTTAACGCTCATTATGGTGGAGAAATCAGAGCAGTTATTGTTCAAAGCTATTACCAATACGATTTTTTGTACCAAGTTCAGATCAAAATTGCATACATGAGAATAACACGTATGCGCGCGCGCGCACACACACACACAAGCTTGAAGATCTATATATGCTGCACTGGTCAGTCTGCTGCGTTTCTGAACTGCGCACCTTAAGGTCGTTTGTTCAAGACTCGCAAATGCTGCAATAAGATTTACCCTTTTCGTTATCCCTTTCCAGTCCAGTGAGTAATTTTATAATCATTGTTTCCTTATGGACTTACAGACTTTAAGGAAAAAATATATTCTATCATAAAAATATATTGTTTTTAATGAACCCTCAAACAGTGAGTGAGTCGGAATCTACGCTAATTTTAAGGTCCCTGGACTGGGGTTTACCATAATGGCCGCTCTACTAGCTAATGGAAATTCACCCAAATATTTTAATTTGTTAATTTTTGGGAACTCTTTTCCATAACGTCAGCGAGACAGTTGCGTGCCGAGATTATCTTGATTTTGATGTGGTCTGATGTTTTGCTGTATTGTAACGTTCCACATCTCTAAGTGACTGAATGAGTCGGAAGGAAGTGATGGACTGTGTTAGGTTAGGTGCGAGCGGTGGCAGTTGCGGGAAGCATCGATTTGTAAGGCAATGGCAACAGACTTCCCGCCCCCGCCTGGCCGTATTCAGGTCAGTTGTTGCAGGATCGCATCTGTGTCCTCTATCACTTACATCCTTTATCTTATCCCACCACTCTGGTGTGCCAATATACACCTCAAATGTTTGCAAACACGTTACAACCTTTTGTCACAATCAGTTATTTCCTCTAAGAAACCCACAATATCGATCATAATTTCTGAAATCATTTTGTCAAATTTTGTTTATGTATAAAGATTTTTAATTCAAATTAATGCAATAAATCTGTATAAATAAAAATGTAAATGATCGTTTATTCAAAATCTTAAATCTCTTTAAATTTTTCACCGGTTGCTGTGAAATTGTGACCCAACATTGCATTCGAATACGCGCATGTTTTTACGTATTATATAGATGACACACCCGAGACAGGTAAAAATGTTTTTTTAAAAAAAAAACGCCATCTGTTGGACATAAAAGCAACCTATAATATACTAAATATTTTACAATTTATTTCATTGTTTTCGATTTACAATCCATTTACGATTTCCGAATTTCCAATTTTACGATTCTATTTCTTTGTTTAAGTTTCACGATTTTTGAATTTTCAATTTTACGATTCTATTTCAATGTTTTCGATTTACGATCCATTTACGATTTTCGAATTTACAATTTTACGATTCTATTTCATTGTATCCATTTTACGATTTCCAAATTTCCAATTTTACGATTCTGTTTCAATGTTTTCGATTTACGATCCATTTACGATATCCGAATTTCCAATTTTACGATTCTATTTCATTGTTTCCGTTTTATGATTTCCAAATTTTCAATTTTACAATTCTGTTTCAATGTTTTCGATTTACGATCCATTTACGATATCCGAATTTCCAATTTTACTTTTCTATTTCATTGTTTCCGTTTTAAGATTTACGATCCATTTACGATTTCCGAATTTCCAATTTTACTATTCTGTTTCAATGTTTTTGAACTCCCTGTTAAAATGAACCAGACCGGACCTCAGCACGCGTGGTCGGGTACAGCTAATTTTAAATTCAAGAAAAATACGGTTTCAGTACTAAAATGAAATATTCGCAGCACATAGTTGTTTCGCTGGCGTGATGTGACTTTTCAAAAAGTAAGAGCATTATAATAATTAAAAAAATTCTAATTTCACCGTCACAAGCAGCGTTAAAATCCGCAAAAATTACCATTTTAAACTGTTAAATTACATCGAAAACACGAAAATAAACTTAATCGCCGTTGCATAGAATGTGTATAAATTTGACGAATGCATTGTTCATTTTCGTATTTTCAATATATTTTGGGGAATAAATAAGAAGCTAATTTATGCAGATTGTGATTTTGTTTGGCGGAATGAGATTTAAAAAAAAAATTGTGTCATCTGTTTAAAAGTTGGTACTTGTCAGAACTCAGTGATATCCAGAAAAATTGTAATAGTGAAAATTTCACAATAGTAATAGTGAAGAATAGTTTCACAAAAATTCTTCTTTATTCCATGACGTGTTTGGTCATGAGACATCTTTAGACATAGTGAAGTTCAAAATTATGTGTGCTTATGTAGTAATACCGATGATGTTAAAACTGGCAGGGAGTGTAAAGAAGGTTAACGTACGAAGGTCAGTGGCAGCAGGTTTGGAAAACCCCTGAACAATGGGCTTGGGTAAGGGAGAGGGTTTATATTTAGTCTGTTCATTAAATTTAAAATTAGGGTTTTTACGAATAGATCTATATATTTCCAAAATTTCTAAATTATTTATTTAGTTTTATACCGTTTTGGTTTTTATGGATTACACTAATCCAAGGATTCAAGTTAAAGGAGGACTCGATTCTAATACAGTAAATGATTCGCAAAATTTGAGTAATTTTTTCTCAAAGATCCACTGAAATGTTCTTTAACACGAATTTTTATAGCTCTTCCAGATTGTCCTAACGTACTCACAAAAGCACTCTTCACAGACAACTTTATATACAACACTGTGTAGTAAAAGAACATCAGCTGTTCCAGTTTTAACATCAACCGTATTAGTACATAATACAAGGTGATCAAAGTGATCAATGTGATTAAGGTGATCAACAAACAGTATAATTTTTAACTTCACTTCTGTCTGAAGATGCCTCACAACGAGACATGTCGCTAAATAAAACAGAATTTTCGTGAAACTAATTGTTCTAATTTTCCTGAAAATGTGTTGTAAATTCGCTTCCACCACGTGCGATTCTTTTAACACTTTAATGACGAAATTTATTATGTTTTCATGTTCAATAAGTGGAAAAAATTAAACGCGAAGAGAAAATTCATTCATTCAAGGACGTGCCTGTCCGAGGTGGTTGAAGCACCGATCGGCTACTGTTTCTACGAACCGTAAGTTCGAGACAATAAGCTTTTCTTTAGCCGTAAACGCCGATCCGTTGTCCTCGTTGGTTTAACTAGCATAGGGTATGTATGTGTATAAAAAAATGTTTAAGTTTAACATTATTCTTACGGAGCATCAAAACAATGGCCGGCAAGTATTTGAAATGTTTGAGCTGTTTAATTCTGTGCGGATTCAATGAACGATTTGGCGAGACAATGAACCCGCTCCCCTTTTGCCACGAGAATGTCCTGATTATGCAAATATCGCACTCTGTGTGAACCTACGCTCTCACAGATGACAAACACCACTCATTGTTGTCTTATATTTATTGGCACGTAGGATTTTAGGACAACCCTCTCGTGTATAATTAAAACAATCAGTCACTTTAATGAACCGTCTGCTTTGCTACTTTCTCGATATACGACGTATAAAGAAAATGGTAGGATCATGACAAAAATGAAAACAATGATTTGAACGAATATTTGTTTTATGATCCACAAGAAAAATAGATTACTGTGCGAGCGCTTGTGTGGTGTGTGTGTGTGTGTGTGTGTGTGTGTGTGTGTGTGTGTGTGTGTGTGTGTGTGTTTGTTCGCTTGCGCAAATGTGTGTTCCTATCAGAACGTTGTTTCTACAAAATACTCTTAGTTACATCGAGAAGAGTTTTATTAATATCGTGTGTTTCTGTTGTGTTGCAGGCTATGTTCTCTGACTTTATCCAGGCTGGTTGTACTCAAAGCTCTCGGCTCAGACTTGGCGTCCATTACAATAGCTGTGAAAATGCAGGTAAAACTGCCGGTAATATCTCTCACTTACTTCTTTGCAGTGGTCGTGATGTGTGCCTAGTGGCTGGCATAGCTTGCATTCAACTTCTTGCAATATTTGTGATGTGTTCTTCGTGGGTAACCATAGCATGCTGTGATCGTGAAGCTATACCTTACGCTTTATGGCTGGCCTTGCTTTACTTCAGCACTGTGTAATGATCGTGAATCGTACCTTATTTTTTTGCCCGGCCATGCTTTGCTTTAGACACTTTGCATTGACTATGAAGCGTACCTTACGCTTTATGTCTGGCCATGCTTTGCTTTAGACACTTTGCATTGACTATGAAGCGTACCTTACGCTTTATGCCTGGTCATGCTTTGCTTTAGGCATTTTGCAATGACCATGAAGCGTACTTACCATGACTGGTCATGCTAAGCTTTAGTTAGTTTGCAACGATCGTAAAGGGTACCTTACGCTTTGTGTTTGGCCTTGCCTTGCTTTAAGCATTTTGCAAAGATCGTCATATGTATCATTAAGTCAGACGCATGTTATAAATGTCGAAAAAGCATTTTTCTGTCATTTTCTTTCGCCGGTATCAATTTAATAAGTTTTCTCGGTATTTTTGTCTTTTTTTTAAAACTGTTATTCGATTTAATGTTCTGCACTTTATGTATGATAATTATATTGCTTGTTTGTAGTGTTCGTAACAATGCTTGTTTGTAGCAGCATGTGTGTACCTGATGTATTTGAACTTGTGCACTTGTGTTTCATTATAGTAATCTTCTTGTGTTCATCTATACGAATACATGAACTAGTTCCCCTTCCGCTTAGCTTCAATAAGAAGTAAAACAGTACATACTTTAATGAAAGGAAAAGTACATTATTTAAAAAATCAACTTAAAACGTACAAGATAAATTTAAAATAAAATAACTTTTTTTAAAAAAAAGTTAGCTATTGTTTATAAAACGTAAAATAAATGACAAAATTTATTTTATGGGTGCTCAAAATGGGACGTAACTTTAAGGGGAAATAAGAAAGTTAAATTTCTTCTATGGGTTAGTTACAAAAACCGTTGAACTAGGGCTCCATTATGCGATTATGCCAAAAAACGGAATACGATTTTATATGTTTCTAAACGAACGTTGTAATGTTTGTTGAAAATTACAGCAACACATCATTCTATTTTTCCGTGCATTTTGGGAATGGTGTGAGGTTGAGTTTTCTAAGCAGCATCTTTATGGTATCCAATAAAAAGTCAGGTGGCGATAAAGCAGAGGCTCGAAGAAGGTCACACACCCTGTTGAAATCACTTTTCCATGAAAATATTGTTCCAGGAATGTCATGTTGGCTGCATAAGCCGCAGCACTGTCCTCCTGCTGAAACCACGTATACTGTACCTGGTCCACAGGAATTGTATTAATGAACTTTTACGCAGTCTAAACGTAGCGTTCACTGTTTATTGTGTCGTGAAAAAATGTTATAATATTCGACTTCGTGACATTGCACACTAGACACCTAATTGTTTTGAGTGCAGGGGGCACTCGTGTAGCTGATGTAGATTGCTCGTAGCACAACGATAATTTTGTGAATTTACGTATCAGCCTAGGTGAAACCATGCTTCGTTAGACCAAGACCAGTCATTGAGCTCTTTTCCATCAGGCGTTACAGAAGAGATGAACCACTGACAGAAAGCTTCAAGTTTTATGTCGTCTTCAGTAACAATGCCTGAACAAAATGAGCTTTGTATGGATACATCTTTCAACACTTGGCCTACGTACTGCGATGTCGACACTACCTACAGAAAAGACTATACTACTTCTAAAGGCGTCGTACAGGTTTTTTTGGGAGTAAAAATATATGCAGCTGCGCGTCAACAAACTTATGTGGTCTTAGCGCTTTAGACAGACCACTTTTTGGTGCATCTGCCACATTATCTGTCTCTCGGAACTTGTACAGCCGCATGAGGGTGAATTTGTTTGGTACATTCATACTGTTGTATTTAGTTAACTCGTAATGCAATGATAGCAGCGAATTTCCAAAAGTATTCTTTTATTTATCTTACCCTTTTTGAAATTCTGATTTTACTATCATAATCAGTATTAAAATAACATTTAATAACGTTTTAAATTATCAAATTACATTGATAATTCGAAACGAACCCTGGCTGCTGTAAAATTTAATTTCTTATTTTCAACGGAGTTTGAAAATTCAGGATGTTAATTTGTGCAGTTTTCAATGCTGATTACGATGGTAAAAACAGTTAAAAAAAAAATTCGGCAAAAAAGTTACGATTTTTTAAAGATTTAAATTAACCGCCATTTTGAAGCTGTTGAACAAATTTTGCTGGTTAACGAACTTGTCAGAGCTTTTCGGTAGATTAGAAACACACGCACACGCACACACCAAAAAATGATCTAGAGGTCAGGATCGTGCTCATTTCAAGGTTTCGGATTTGGGTCTTACTATGATGGCTGCTCCAATGGAAATTCACTAATATAAATGTTTAATTATGTAGAAAACCTTGCTGATGTACAGTATTTCATTTCAGCGGAGCATTAGCGCGTCGTTATATTCAACTCGTAGTATTGTTGTTAATACTCGTAAGTGCTGAGTGCTGAGTGCTGATGAATGTACATAGCGCTGATCACATGCCAGGCAGAGTTATTGATGGCTTTATAATTCCACGGATTAATGGCACAGAAAGATAAACATTCATTTAGTGCGGAGCTTCAAGTGTCATCAGTCTTAAATTCGAATCACTGATTACAGTCTGAAAGTAGGGTGTTTGATTTATTTACGAGACGTAAGAGTATGGGTTTAAAAAAAAAATCACATACGCAGCTGCCTCGCTGGTCGGATCGAAACTGATTTGCAAAAAGTAACATGACAACTCATAACAATAATTGTTATCCTATATTTTCAATACAGACTATTAAAATATTAAAATGTTGATTTTAACGATTTTATCGAATTTTCTTGGGAAAATGATCAGTTGTAGCGGTCATCGCAGTAAGCGCCGACCTCTAGATCACTTCTTGAGGAGTCGTTAACATTTACATATATGTAACACTCCTCAAAAGTGGTCTAGAGGTCAGGATCGGCGCTAATTTCAAAGTGTCAGTAAATAAATAAACTGAGCTTTTAATGCAGTACGTCCATGCGTCCATGCCAGTTAGACTAACGATGATGATGAATCAGTGTCAATAGTAAGGGAAAGGCAACGGGAGTAACTGAGGTTCGAACAAAGAACCTTTAGGTGTGCAATTCAGAGGCACAGCAGACTGACAGGTTCTTTACCCACATCGATCACCGAGCCCCATTTAATTTAATACAGGACATAGCCGTATATTAATCATAACATCTGTATGTATATCATAAATAAAGAATGTGTGTGCGCGCGCGCGTGTGATTGTGTGTGGGTGTGTGTTTGTGTGCGTGCGCACGAGCGCGTGTTTATCACTCACTTTTGCATTTTAATTCGATTTGGTCCAAACCTGCCACAAAAATCGATTTTGGTAATAATTTGGACAAGTTTGTTAACCAGCAAAATTCGTTCAACAGTTTCAAAACGGTGGCCTTTTTAACCTCTCAATATTCGTAACTTTATTGTCTTATTACTAATATTCTTTTTTTTAATCTGGTTTCACAACTGTAATCAGCGTTAAACACTCCATAAATCAGCATTTTGAATTTCCAAATATTCGTTGAAATTTTGAAGTTTAATTTGACGGCAGTCGGGTATCACTATCTTATTTTCATTGTATTTAAAAGTTTATAATGCTGGTGCATTAAGATTTTTAATACTGTTTTTGATGGGTAGATCGAAATTTCAAGAAAAAATGTATGTAAAAAAGTACTCTTGGAAATCCATTTCCATCACGTCAACGAAACAGCTGCTTGCCGCGAATATTTTTATAGATCTCTAAGCTTGCAAGTCAGTTGTATAGTTTCCATTAATATGCAGATGAAACTTTAATATGTTACAGCACATGTTGGCTGGTTTATATTTATTGAACTATATCAGGGAACCTGCTTCACTGTTTGCCCCTTCAGAATAGCGTGATGCAATAAGCATTGTCGACAAGTGGTTTTATTGCGTTGTAGCAATCAGCAGGCTGCTTATATGTGCCTAGTGCGTGCACGCATCTCATAACATTCCCCGAGCACATGGGAGGGGGGATAGGCCTAATGTACGGATCTCATAAGGCAGTTCGGGTCATCGATTTTGGTTTAAATTACCTTTTTGCTTCTTCTCATTTGTAAACAAAAGCAGGTGAATACAATTTTACAACGAAAATGTCAGAAATGTAGGTCAAATATTGTGTTTTGGAAGTTAATTACAAACAGAAATATTATACAAACTTCTTCATATTCATTTTTATCGAAAAAAATATGGTTTTGAAGCACAAAGTAATCAGGAAATAATTTGGGACACTTCTTAAAAAAAAAAATTTTAAATAGAAATTTGTAGTTCCAGTGTATCAAATAAATTATTTCCTAATTAATAAGATTAAATAATTATCTTAAATAACAGCTTCAATTTTCGTAAGTTTAAAAGAATGAGTATAGATATTATTAATATACATTAATTTATGATTAACACTTCTGAAAAACACAATACTGATATAGATATAAAAGACTGTAAAGTGAATGTACTAGTATTTTTTTAGTCGGGAAAACAAGAAACCCAGCAGTGGATTTATTTTCATTTTTTTCTATCGCCTACAAAACCGTACTTTTTACATCAAATTTTCTAAGCTGACTTGAGTGTATTCATACGATCAAATTGTAAACAGAATTTCAAATTAACTGATTTTTGTAAATTTTGACAAGTTTATTGATGTTGTTGTTTCTGAATAGGGCTCTAAAAGGACATTGAGGTCAAATGAAATGGTGTTACCTCCCAATGGGCTTCTGGATACAGAACTGCAGCTGAATTTCTCTCTCCAAGTAAGTGTTATTTTATAGTACTGTAATTGTAATGATACTGAAAAGTCAATTGAAGATAAATCTATCTAATCACTTCAGGATAACATACGTCGCCATGATCTTCCTTGCTGACAGGGTTTGCAAACATTTCCTCGGTTTTTGGGGGAATTTGTGTGCCCCACTCCATAGACTGTAGTTTTGTCTCACAGGTAACGTGCTTAACCCAAGTCTCATCTCCCGTTACGATGCGATCAAGAAATGATTCACCATCTTTGTCGTAAGCGTCCAGAAATGACAACGATGCAGCCATACGCTGACCCTTGTGCTGTTCTGTCAGGAACTTTGGCACCCATCTGGCACAAAACTTATGGTATCCTAACTTTTTGGTGACAATTTCGTACAACAATGTTCGCGAAACTTGTGGGGAACAAAGACTTGGCTTGCAACACAGCGCTTCGATGACGACGCAGATCTCCGCGCGGGCGTGACTGACTGGCTGGCGTCACAGGCGGCGGAATTCTACGACACGGGAATTTCAAAGCTAGTTCACCGATATGACAAATGTCTAAATTTGTTTGGCGATTATGTCGAAAAATAGTATTTTAGTTCCTATCTATCCTAAACCGAATGCCTGAATGCAATCACCGAACCCTGAACACACCTTAAATAAAGAAAACACCTGTAGCCCATTTTCATTCACAGTTCATATTAAATGTCATATTCATAATAATATTGTAACCATCATTTAGGCTTAAGATACTGTCACATAAAACATAAACAAAAGAATTAACTCAATCAGTGATAAATCTATAAGAAACATTTTAAAAAAAAAACAATTGTATGTAGAGAAATAAAATTTTAAAAAATAGAATAAGGAGAAAATTCAACAATGAGGAAGCCATTATTCATTTTTATTAGTTTAGCACTTGCTTTTGAAGAGAGAAGTTTAACATTTTGAGGAAAGAAATAATGAAACATCAAACATTGTAACATATCAGTCAAAGAAATTAAGACAAACTTGGAAAGTACACTGCAGCTTCCATTTTATTTAATATTCAGCGAAGTTCAGTTTACGCAAAACAAGAAAATAATATATGTTAACATAATTGTAAGCTTGAGGGTCATTTTTTCATTACTAACTTCAGAATTCCATCAAATCATCAGATTTGAGGACATAATTAATTAATTGAAAAATGTATAATAATTTTTTGTGAACATTTGCAGACTGTTTTAAAACCAACCTAGTGTGCAATAGCCTAAAATAAGTTCATCATTTTATCTTGTTAAATCCATAAAGCACCAGATCTTTCACCATCAACCATCTAGTTAAATAAAATGAAGTGTTACTTTATTTTTTATAATTTGTTTAAATTTAATTGTAAGATTCCATAAAGAATTTTTTTTTGTAATATTAAGTTTTTTATGAAATTAAAAGCTAGCATAAACTGAGCAATAAATCCGAGATTTGAAATGTCATAAAATAAATAAAACCATTATTTTTTGTAAATCATACACATGTACAAATTGTACAACATGTACACATTTTGTTGATTTAATTTATATGGGTCAGTTGAACAGTATCTCTTTTTTTAACAACTCATCAAAGTAAATGGTGAAAAAAACGTGTACATTTTTCACATTTATATATTTTTTCCAAAAGTAGGCCTATCGATTAAAAAAAATCAAATCAGTCGTGTATAAAGAAACATAACTTACCTACTAAAAAAGAATTGTCAGCATAAAAAATTAGCATGAAACATAGGCAAACCAGATCCACCTACCAGATATCTATGCACAGACATATAAGAACAAGCAGCCATGTCAAAAATACTTCATTGGAATAAGACATAAAAACGGATATCCATGGAAATATCAGGATCAACTCTTCATGATTATTTCTAAAGTAGGAACAATATTTTGTCTAATAACTTACTCTCCAATGTAAATTTGACAATAGAGTTTGTCATCATTGAAAATTTTTCTATTCCAACGATGGAATAAATTCTGTGGAAGGGAAGTTAGTATATTTTTGACACTAAATCATTTAAAGTGATTTATCCCAGAGAAATTATTTGTCAAACTAAATTTGAATTTTGGAAATAAACTAACAACATTTCAAAAAGTCCAGAGTGAAGGTTGCAGTAATTTTTCAATTGTTTTGCAAAGATTCTAATTTTAATAGACAAATTCCAACATTCAGGCCTTACATTGTAGTGCTTAGTTGAAAAACGTCATTAGTATAGTAATAAACTTGTACACTATATTGAAAAATCTTAATTATTAAATAGGGGCCTGTGCAAATTTTGCCCTAGGAAAGTTTTAAGTAAACATAGCCTTTTGAATAAGAGTAGTCCTTGGGGTAAGGGTGATATTTAGAAAGAAGGGAAACATGTTTAAAAATAAATCGAAAAGCAATCCATTAACAATAGATAAATGCACAATGGAAGGAGAAATCAGAAATATATTTGTGTAAAAACAGTATCCAAAACATGTATGGTATTCAAAGTGCTTGTCCCGGTTTGTCTTATGGGCAAGGATAGGGGACTGTCAGTAGGGCCACATAACCTATAAGTTTAATGACTTTCAAGTAAATATTGAAATTGTTCAAAGCATGTTATGCAAAAAAAAAATGGAGTTTGTAATGGGATTGTCTGTTTGTGATTAATAAGATAGCTTCGTAAAATATACAAAATATTGTCTGATTTGTAATGCCGCGCATAGGCATCCATGATGCCATTTTACCTATAACAGTTAAAAGTGTCTTTTATGTTAAAATGTTCCACAAACACTAAGTTTTAGCACAAAAACGTTTTTTCAGTGTCAGAAGCCGGTTAACAAATCTTTCTAAAGATATCATATTTATGCCTATACTGAAAATATTATGTACTGAGAAAAAGGGATGTTGACTCAAGAGATTATGTATATATATATATATATATATATATATATATATATATATATATATATATATATATATATATATATATATATATATATATATATATATATATATATATATATATATATATATATGATAGGCTAGATTTTTAAAAATAACACCTTTATTTTATAACAAAAAATTATCTAAATTAAAATTTGCTTTTGATTTACCTTATATTGTAATAGATATTATGATAAACCTTTGTTAATAATTACTAATTATATTAACAGATATTTAAATATAACATTTGTCAAAATGATGGAATATTTATTAAAACACTATATATTTACTAACAGTTTCTAATACACAAAACCCCACAAATGATACAGTTTACAATAAACTAAGTTTATATTAAAAATAATTTGTTGGCACTGCATTTAAGTGTTTTTTTTTAAATGATCAAAAGTTAAACTTTTTTTATTATTTGAAACAAAGCTTTACATTGCAAGAAGCTTCTTTCTACATCACATGAATTAATTACAGTATATTAAAACTTTGAAATGTCTGAAGGGCTTAAAGTGTTTAGTACTTCAAAATCTTCATTTTCTCCTTTCTTTTCTTCATTAAGGATCCCAAGAAGTTTGTTTATGATCCGTACGGCAATTGTATAGCCTGGATTTTTGTTTAATACCGTTTCAAATTTTTGGTTGATTTCTTCTTTGGTTTACCTGGACTTGATTTTGAAGCTAATACTCCAAGTAGAATGGCAGTATTAGCTCAAAAGTACTTGTGAGAGCAACATTCTTTATTTCCAAGTTTTCATTTGATGTGATTTTTTAAAAATTAGAAGTTATGTAGACAAGGTCATTTTCTAATGTTTTTAATTTTAGTTCCGAAGAAGTGACTCATTCATTTCATTACTCACTTCCATTTTCATCTGTCATCTGTAGGCGTAAGGTCAGTTACAACATCGGTCATTGAAAAACTGTATATAAATGTATTCTCGTCTTTTCTACATTATTTTTTAAAGAAAGAATTAGAAAATACTGAATTATATTTAGATATTTATTTGTCATCAAAAATTTTTATTAAAATAAAAATCCAGGCCATAATGTATATTATTAAGATTAAAATAATGTTTTATTTAAAATAAAACTATTATTTCATTCTAACCAGAAAACTTCCTTGCGCTTATTTTACACCGTAGTTACAACTACATTCATACAGGGATTTCAAAAAATCCCTACTCGGTTAGTTTTCGATAGTGCAAGAAATTTGTTCACATAATTATTCAGAAAATTTTGTATTTTTATAAAAAATTAACAAAAATGTGGTGTTGTTAGTCATGCTGTTTACAGAACAACTTCATAATATGAATAATAATACCTCGATTTGGTTACTATATAACGTCCTACGAATGTGTTGTGAAATTTGATTTTAATAGTCTGATTATTTGCATGCATTATACTGTAAGCTATATATTTTTGTAAACATTTTTTCTTAGAAATGTGATTCTCCACAGGGGGTGCAGTTTAGCTGCACCTTTTGAGAGGATTTAGACGTCCCTCGTGGTACCCAAGTCTAACACACACTTACACTTACAACTCTACATTTAACGACGTTAACACTTTACACTCGCACTTACATTTAAGGAGGTGATAATAATAAGGAGAAATGTGCTTTTCTCCTTAAAAAAAATGTTATTTGTTAAGTTATAATGTTTTGAAAAAAATATACGTTTTATGAGATAAACTTTATGAACAAGTTATAAAATTTCTGTTCTTAAATTTAATTTTTGAATGTCAGTCAAAAGTGCTGTGTATAGACTACATTTTGTATTGAACATTTCTATCACTAATTAATCAGATGGTGCTGTTTTTAAAATTAATTGTTATTTTATGGTTTTTGTTTAGTATCCACATTTCCTTAAGAGAGATGGAAACAAATTACATGTTATGCTTCAAAGGCGAAAACGTTACAAAAACAGAACAATATTGGGCTATAAAACACTGGCAGAAGGAGTTATAAATATGTCACAGGTAAGTGTGTTTGGTTTATCTATGGTTTTTGTGTATGACTATAATTTCTAATCCAGTTTCGCCTTCTCTCTTAAGGAAGCCTGAAACTATTTTATGGGTGTGTAATACCACAACGAAGGAGTCTCGTGCAATGCTCTGGCATCTTACAATTTTTTCAGTGAGTTTTGAAAGGGAACAGTTGCAATGTGTGGTAATTCGTTCATTAACATTCCGTCTATAGTTTGTTGGTTTTAATAATTATAAAATATTATTAATTCTATACAACTTGATATAATACAAGTTGGTACTACAATAAATAATGTGGGTAGAGTAATATATTTGTAAATTCATAGCTACACATAATATACTTTGATAAGTTTATGAATAATGACATAACAATGTAGAAGCTACAGTATGTTACAAGTGCTCAGGCCCTACAGCTGTCGTGGTAAAAATAAACAAAGAAATTCCAAGCATGTGCATTTTATGGCTAAGCTTTGTACAGTAGACCTGCTAACTACTGAGGCCAGTAGAATATAGAAAGGTACAAACTGTGGTGTGGACATTTTTTTTAATCTTCTGCTGCAACAGTATTATTACCGACTGTCGAAGCTGTCAGTCAACTCGTATTTAATCTTGCCTCCCCAAATGTTACAGAACATGTAGAGCTTCTTCCTTCAGGTTATAACATTTTTTGACACTGTGGAAAGGCATCTCCTTAACCATAAAAAACATAATAAAAACCATGAAATGAAGTTGGAACAAAAAATTATTGAAACTTACTTTTTCATTGATTTTTAAGAAAATATATAATGAAGTTTGGATTCTCAAGAGGAAGTTGAAAATATCCCAAACCTTAAGGAAAAAATGAAAACACAAATATTGGATGAATTTGTTTGTATATTCAATAGTTAAATATGGTGAATGCGACACCTTGATTTCAGAACTTGACGACGATATTTAAAATTTATTTCATAACAGTAAAAGACCAGTTTTGAGAATTGCACGATCTAATTAAGAGGAAAATTTGAAAAATGTTCACTTGAAGATGAGCAGTCTGAACATATGAGAAGTTCACTGCATGTCGAAAGTATGTAAGGCAACTGTGATAATATTTACTTACATATTTTTCATTTTCATAAAGGAAAATGTAATGCCTTTATCTGAAGTTTTTGTGTAAGGGCGCATCTGAAATATTAGTTGTCCTGAAAAACAACAAAAAAGTTAATGGTTATTAAAGATGGTTTTTAAATGTTTTGTATTTTAGAAAAAGATTATTTCAAAAGCTGTTAAATAACAGTTTTGTTTTTTTGGCATAAAGTGTAAAATAATTATGTTAAATAACAGCTTCGTTTTTCATAGGTTTAAAAGAAGGAGCGTAGTTATTATTAATATACATTAATTTATGATTATCACTTCTGAAATACACAGTACTGATATAGACATAAAAGACTGTAAAGTGAATAATCGAAGTTGCTATGAAAATATAAAGAAAGTGTCAGTGCATCTTTGAAGGTGAATGACATTTAATTTACGATGGAGAGGAAGTGATGGCAGAAATGTAGTTTCAAAACTCACCACTTTGGCACTCTCCAGGCATGTTCTCCTCCCACTTAACTGGATAGTATTATATTTAAAATAAACTATATCAAATTTATGCAATTCACATCTCACATTCCTTGGCAACGGGCCTTACATAAGATCAGGTGATTCAATTTCATTGAACATAAATATTTTCAGTGATATTGAAGGGCTTATTACTGTACCAACAGACATATAAGTAAGGAAAACATTTTTTTTTTTGGGGGGGGGCTTAGGTAGGCAATAATCTGTAATACATAAATATCAGTCAAAATCTTATTTTTCATATTTTTTATGATCACCCTACTGTATTAATAAAGTAAAGAAGGTATTTAGATATATTATAAATTTAATAATGTTAAAATTGATTTCCTATACAAAAATGTTGCTTCAGTCCCCAGAAGTGCTGACATTGACATCATATTACGTTTGTGTTTGATAAAGCTACTTGAACAGTCCAGTGGGAAGTCCAATGAAGACAATCGTATCATTAAAACGTTGACAAGAAATATTGGTAAAATGACACAGTGTTAACCGAGAAAACCAATTTCATTATTATTGTTGTAGTATTGATATTGGCTATAAAATCAAGTAATATTTGCTACGTAATTTGTATTATAAATATTTCTCAAGTGTTGTTAATGCCACACTCAAAGCTCGCTCCTCTACAATAGGGTGATGTCAAGTGTTCTCACTTTCTGTGGCTGTATTACCAATTTTCTTTGTGTCATAAATTTTTATTGAAAGTAAAAGCAAATAGAAAATATGTCCAAAATAGAAAATATGTCCAGCTTTATTGCTGTTTTTTTTTAATTTTTTGTTTCATGGATAGTTTTTGAAGGGTGTTCAACCCATTTTGTTCTGTTTTCTGATCATCCATTGCCATAAGATTATGGTCACAGATTATGGGCAACCATGACACATTTTGAAAGTGTCATGGCAAAATTTTTGTCCTTCCTCACTGTACTTTAGGCAAGATAAAGTACATTCAGAATTTAATAGTTTGGCAAGCCTAATAATTTAGCATCGATCGGTCTCGGCACTTTGGCACGATTACAAGTTCACCTTGGCAATGCTTATTAGTGTGGTATACATCATGTATGTAAGGTGAAGGTAGAACACAAAGAAAAACAAAAACTGATTAATAACAAAACATCAATAAATGCAAAAAATGATCAATTCAATGATGTAAAACTGCAAATGCAGCTTGAAACATTTTTTGAAAGTGACACAAGATATAAAATTTGATTGTTGGCCAATATGAATTAGTTTGGTTTGAATATATTAGATGTAAATTTTCTCTAATACAATTTGTTAAGAAAAGCAGTTTTTTTTCTTACGCCCATACTTCATGCGAGTTAAACTAATGAAGATGAGGGATCAGCATTAACAGTAAGAGTAAAGCAACAGGAATAACTACGACTCGAACTGTCAGCGTGTACAGTTCAGAGACATAACAGACGTTATCTCTGAAATTGTCATTGTAATTAGTAACAGCCACCATTAAGCTCTGAAAACATTATTGTAATGTCATACTGAAAAATCCTATTTTTCCCATGGTAATGAACTTTGGAAATAGGAATCTATTTGTAGTACAGAGAAGACAGAGAAGGGTAAGAACATCTTCCAGCAAATAGTTGGGCTCTTCCTTAGAAAATTCTGATATTCAGAAACAGGGTTTTAACACACTTTTATAATATAATGTTTATATTTGGGGAAAAAATTATGTTTCTTTGTTCAGAATGTAACTTTTAAATAATAGTAAAGAAAGACATTTCGAGCCCCTTTAAAAATTCTTTTTTACAATAACAACAAATAATAAAATATTCTCATTGTGGTTTATAGAAATTTATTTTATTTTTCGCAATTTGTAATAGATAATGTTATTCTGATTCTGATTAATATTCTTAGTAATATGAATAATTTAAAAAAAATTAAACCCAATGAAAAAGTATTATTATTTGTTATTATTATAAAAACAACATAATGAAAGTTCTTTTTTATGACTCTGTGGTTACTATTGTTTTGTAACCTTTTAGATCTATTGTGCCTCCTTTTCTTGAATTGCCCAGTTACGGGGCCTTTTCCAACCCTAGTCTCTTCATAAAATCTAGGATTTAGAAAGGATTCAAGCGGGGTAACTTCCCCACTTCTATTTGGTGACTTCACAATTCGTTATTGAGTTATTTGCAGAAGTTTGCTCTGCTCCTTCAGTTTTTCTTTTCTTGACCCTTATTACGCAGTTGGAGATAGTTTTGCTCCATTTGGCCTGTTTTTTGTTGTGCGGTGAGATCCCACTCATTCTGTTTACATTCTTACTCATGCAGAAATGAGTAGCTAGGGAAATTATATCCGCCCACACAGAGTCGTGCAAGCATGGATGAAGCTAATATACTCTGGGAGGTTGCTAGGTCTACCAGTATCCATTTGATACCCCATTAGGTGAGTTTGAAGCACTCAATCAGCATGGGTCGCTTTATACTTTAGAGTTAGCCAGGCTGTGTAGAGTAGTGAATTTCTGTATATGTGTGTCCTGAGTAGGTGAATGAGACTGTATGAGCTGGAGGTAAGGTGGGATCGCTAAAGCCATCAGCTACTCACTTCAGCTGCCTCCGTCGTGTAATTTGAAAGTTTAAAATACTAACATATTCATATCTTAATACTAATTATGCAGAACTTCAAAAAAGGTAAAAAATACTTTGGATAATAAAAGTAAATACTTAGAAATAAATAAATACTTGAAAAATAAACAAAAATACTTTTGGCAATTCACTTCTATCACATCAGTGAAACAGCTGTTTTTTTATAATAATAATAATAATGCAATCTTATGTGCAGTTATTTTTTTATTGCATTATTGATAAATATTAATTAAAAAACCGTTAAATCCAACACATTTTTAGTTACGTAATGCAAGGTTGTAGTTAGTATATTTCTATTTCTAAATAAATGTAAAATTCTTTGCAAAGATAATTTGAACTTGTCTTGTTAAACTCTAAAATAATAAGTAGAAAGGAATTATTCACAAAGGAAATGGTTAATTAGTGAAACTTGTTTGACACATGCTGTTACTTCAAAACTAATTCATTTGTTTTACCTTAATGAAGGTTATTCTAGCTTGCCACATTTAAACTTTGGCATTTAAACATATTTGTTTATTTAAAGTAAACCAAGATACTTGCTTGTGTTTACACCCACCTGCTAATTTCTTTTACCATTTCTCTTTTACATTCTTTCTACATGAATGAGAGTAGAATCTTAATAACCCTATATTAAACAAGCAATGAAAAACTAGGTTGGAAAATTAGATCTAAAAAATCTAACATCCACAAAATCTGATTTAAAATATTTTTGAGGTTAATTTTATGGAAATTTCCGTTAAATTGAGTGTTGATCTTACTTCGGAAACACACATTGTGTGTGTGTGTGTGTGTGTGTGTGTGTGTGTGTGTGTGTGTGTGTGTGTGTGTGTGTGTGTGTGTGTGTGTGTGTGTGTGTGTGTGTGTGTGTGTGTGTGTGTGTGTGTGTGTGTGTGTGTGTGTGTGTGTGTGTGTGTGTGTGTGTGTGTGTGTGTGTGTGTGTGTGTGTGTGTGTGTGTGTGTGTGTGTGTGTGTTTTTATTATAGTGAGATGTCAATCTTGAGAAGCAAAAATCGATTTTGGTAATACCTTGTACAGTTTTCCACATTGAAATGCAGTCAACCTTTTCAAAATGACCCTCCAAATTAAAAAATTGTGAAATAAGATTTTGAAAAATATGTATGATATAAAAAATATTGTTGGAAATTCCCTTTCATTACATCAGCAAAACAGCTGTGTACCAAGTCTAAGTAATGAACTCATGAGGAGTACCATGCAATCAAGTAGGCCTATGTTTTTAGAAGTACTTTTTTTTAAAAAACTTTTATAACCAAGAAAACCATGTTTAGGCCTAATTAACACATTGGTAATATAATGAAATTGTTTTTCGCAATTTTTTTATTTTATAATCTATAGTATCCTCTAGTTATTATAAAACTTAAAAGTAAAAGTAGGATCTAATAAGTAAAAATTTGAATATTACAGTGTTATTATATATAAAAAATTATGATGAATAATGTTGTAACATGACCTTAGTATTTTCTTATTTCATTCCTAATTACTGTTTCTTCTCTGCAATTTTTAGAATACATATATATATATATATATATATATATATATATATATATAATTTATATAGAATACATTATAAACTTTGCTATTTATATATATATTTATACAGTTTATTTTAGCACAGTAAGCATTTTCATGTAGAATATTTTTAAAGATAAACCAAACATAGGTTATCATAAATAATTTGTAGCATTATTTTATAAGTATTATATTTTATAATTTGATTTTTAATTTTAATTTTGATTTATTTTTGTGTGTAGTAATAACTAAATATTACAATGTCTATCCCAACACTGAAGAAAGAATACCTGGACATGATTCCAGAGTTTAGCGGAGAACCAACCATGCTTAATAGATTCATCACAATATGTGATAAAATGGTCAATAAATTCTTTGTAGCTGATAACTTAGAAGATTTCCAAAATTAATATTTGTTATCGTCCATATTATCAAAATTAAAGGGCAAGCTCTTGAAATGGTAGTTAATTCTAATACTTATGCTTGGGCAGATGTAAAAATAATTTTTCTGACTAGTTATTTTGATAAGAAGGATTGTTTTACTTTGAATCTTGAAATGGCAGAATTAAAGCAAGAAAACGGGGAATCACCTTTCAAATTTTATGAAAAGATTCAAAAGCTATTAAAGTTACAGATAGCATTTTTTTGTAAACAGAGAACCATCCGCTAGGGATGTTCTATGCAAGTATGCACAAAAATTAGCATTACGTGTTCTGTTAAGGGGACTTCAGGAACCGCTAGGGTCCCTCATGAGAACCAAAAACCCCACCTCACTTGAAGAAGCACTCAGTATGCTTACAAACGATTTCCAGTTTAAAAACAACAAATTATTCCAAACAAACCGTTCCAACATTCCACCAAAAAACCAATATATGCCAATCCGTAAACCAATACCTAATCATCAGTTTCAACAAAACTCTTACAAACAATTACACCAAATGTAAAATACTTGTTAGTATTTAGTTCTGTAGTCTTTGGATTAAGTAACCATTGTAACAGTAGAGTAACAATTAAGTAACAGTTAAGTATCAATTGTAACAATAGAGTTAATTCCAAATACTTTTGCTCATTCTGTAATATCGCATTTACAATTTGACTTTGAGTTATCAATCCTTAAGGGGTAATAAAGCTCAACAATAATACTGTTCTTTACAATAATAAAGAAGCTAGAACATGACAGGATCAACCTAGATACTGTCTCCAGAATTGATCGGAATTCACCCATCACACAGCACATCAGTGTTTGGACCATCGCCTTATTGGAGGACTACTATACTTGGCGTCTAAGAAGCTAATTGGAAGAACTTCGAGGGAAGTTGCTATTCAACCACCCCAGGAAGTTTTGTTTAGGGATGGAGGAGTTATATAGACAAGTATTGTAAACTTTGCTAGATTTAGTGTTAGACTTAGCTATATTTAATGCTGACAGTTTAGCTTTTAGCACAGTAAGCATTTTCATGTACCTAGAGAAGAAAGAGCAGGAGCTCAGTGTTAATCGAGGTTTCACTCAGTTCGCATCTCAATGCATATGAGACGAACTTAAATAATTATAATAAGGGTAATTATATAGCAGAGTAGCCTCACTTCGAAATTAATTTTTATGGATCTTATTCGTCGAATATTTGTTGAAAACTTATTGTAACATCAAAAACAAGTGTCGGAAATACTATTTCAAGACAAAAAATATATATCGTGTATCGGTATCGCAGGAAATCGCAGAAATATCGGTATTGCAGGAAATTGCAGAAATATCGGTGATGCAGGAAAAAAAAATTTTATTTTTTTTTAAAGAGTACTCCATAATTTAACTAACACGGTTGTTAGGTCTAACACGGTGATGCGTTAAAAAAACCTTTATTAAAAAAAAAATCACCATAACCTAAACTGACACGGTTTGTTGGTCCTAACACGGTGATGCGTGATCTTTAAATGTATATTTTTTAAAGAATACTTCATAACCTAACTGACATGGTTGTTAGGCCTAACACGGTGATGTATGAAAAAACCTTTATTTTTATAAGAATACATTTAAATTCAATAAATTCTACTACTACTGAATATTATCGCAAGTGTCAGTTAGGTTATGGAGTATTCTTTAAAAAAATAAAGGTTTTTTCTGCATCACCGTGATATATATATATATATATATATATATATATATATATATATATATTTGTTTTCTAAAAATTAGTTAGTTAACAACAATCTATATTACAGTTGATACACACAATATGTTTTTTGTCCATAAGAGAGAGACTTATATTTTGACACACTCGTCATCATAATTAACAAGTAACAACAGCTCTACATAAATGATATTGCATTTGAAGAACTAACCGACACCTGACACTGTCCAATAAATAGGCCTCAATTATCATAGATTATCGAGACATTTACTGTCGCAATCTGTTTAGCCTGTGCAGTCAAGTACAGTGACATTTTTGTTTAACAGTACAGTTTATTTTTGCACCAGCTTTGTGGCGCTGATGCCTGAAATTTTTAAGATATTTCTTAAAAATGACAGAAGAGCCATATTTTATCAGTAAGCAAATGTGTTAGAAATGAGTGGGTTATATAGTCATTGATTATAGTACAGATTTGTGGTCCAACAAATAAATGATGTTGTGACTACACAGTATATACAAGAAGTCTACTCAGTGCAATTTATAGAAGTGAAGGTTGGGCCAAGTTAGAATTATAGAGTGGACTTCAAATTCCCTCAGTACAAAATAAGAAAGGGACCAAAATGCCATTGTTATCAAGTTTTTTAAGGGTTCAGCATCTCAGTACGAATTAAAGAGTTTTACGAATTATAGAGGTACGAATTATCAAGTGACAACTGTATAACATATTACAGACGATGTATTTTTGCAGGTGTTACAAAGACAGATGGACTTGGAATTGGATTTAGTAAGTGATGTTAAGGAACCAAAGAACCATAGCACTGTTGTAGCCAGAGTGTCAGTGCAGGCACTTAACAGTCAACCTGTAGATCATGAAGACAGTACTAAACATACACAACATACAGGTAAAAAAGAATATGCAGTCTCAAAGATCTTTGTTTAGTATGCATCATTGCTTCTTAATGCAAAATATTGTTTTGCATTATTGCTTCAATGCCTATTTATGAAGCCACTCAGTTTTATTTAAATATATACAGTATAATAGTTTTTTTGTTTTTTTAGAACTTGTAGTTAAAACCTAGCAGCCTTATAGATTTAATGTATGTCCTAATTTAAATATCAAGTTATGTTGGTAACCCTGCTTTAGTTTGTAATTAATGTGACCAGTCTTTACGAAATTTGGCTAAACTTATCTTTATAGCAATCCACTGAGGAAAAATGTAGTTGTTGATGTCAAAAAATATTTAGGGGAAGTAATGAGTAAATTCTTGAGATTAAAAATATTTGTATTTGTTTATGTAGAGTATCATTTGAAACTAAAAGTCATTTGAAAAGATGCGGTCGTTGCTACTACCAAACTGCAGAGCTGTAGACAAAGTAATTGAATGGACTAAATGTTGGCGCATTAAAATAAATGAAGGAAAATCTACCTATATTCATTTTACAAATAAAAAGTTAGTACCAATACCCTTGACAATAAACGCCAAAACATTGTCTCATGGGAATACAGCCAAGTATCTTGGCATGACACTTGATACAAAGCTGAAGTGGAAGGAGCATGTAAAGAAAAAGAAAGAAGAACTCAATATAAAATTCAGGCAACTCTACTGGTTGCTTGGACGAAACTCTGAGTTGTCCATTCATAACAAGCTATTAATTTACAAGCAGGTGCTGAAGCCTGTATGGACCTATGGCATCCAAATCTGGGGCTGTCATGAAAGAAACTAACATGATGGTTATTCAGAAGTTTCAAAATAAAGTCCTTCGTGGATTAGTTCAAGCTCCATGGTATATTCGTAATAGCGATTTACACCGGGATTTAAAAGTGAATTCAGTAAAAGAAGAAGTGAGGAAGGTGGCTTTGAGGCATAAACAACGTCTCCTAGTTCATGCTAATCAGGACATGAAGGACATGACTGGCACATTTAATAACGAGATACGCCGCCTCAAGAGAATCAAACCTCATGATTTGATGCTATAGAGATCCGGTGTTTAAAAGTGAAGGGACTAGATACTAGTGTCAACCCTACAAATGTGATTCAAAAGAGAGATAAATCTTTAGTCGATCTTATTGGGATTGGTCAAGATGATTAATTTGTTTTGTTTGTTGTTTGTAATTTTATTTGTAACAACAAATACAATAAAAAAACATATAATATTTTTTTTTTGATTCCAAATAATTAAAGTTTTTCAGATAAAGTGTTTATATAAAGCCACCAGACTTCTCCTTTTCATGTTCCTCCATTAATTTAAACAATTTAGGTCAGAAAAATCTCAACAAATTTGTAAACTAAACCTAGTTTAGATCAAAATAAAAAAGTGCTTTTTCAGGATTTTTCAAAATTGTACATATTTTTGTGTTTATGGTTTTCAACAAGATAATTTTGAAAATTTTATGAACAACTTTAGATTGGTGCATTTACGCCATTTTAGTATAAAGTGATTAAAAGTAAGTACTTTACGATTCAAAAGTTATTTTCATATTCAGGTATGAAATACATTTTAAAAGAAAACAAATTATACATTTTAAGTGGTACACAAAGTGCTCTGACTGAGTTTATATTTAATATGTAAGTTTAATATGTAAGCACCAAAATACAAGTGCATATGATTGTTGCAATTTAGGTGTAAAACACTTAAACATACTTTTAAAAAATCAGTAGTAATTTACATGGACAAGAAACAAGGTGCTTCAGGAACCTCATTATGTGTTTAAAAGAATGTGCTTACCATTCTTACGTTAACATTATTAACACAGTAACATATGTTGTGCTACCAGAAATGATGTTATTGTATGCATCTCAGACCAAAACTAGTGCCTTATTCATTGTGTTGTAACTCCCTAAGTATTGGTTGAATTATAACTGGCTATTAAGTACATTGAAAATTTCCTTTTTTTCACTGACTAGTGACAGCTTCATGGACCACTATAAATTCCAAGAATTCCTATCTTGAAGTATTCTATCTCAGTAGAAAAAATAGAAAAAAACAGAGAAAATAAAAATAATTACCAGTTACTCCACTTAACCAGGAATAGGTTAAAATAACTATTCAGGTTATTCTGTGTTTTTAACTGGTCTTTTGAAAGTCTTGCGAATCCAAATGCATTCTTTTATATATGCATTCCTAAAAGGTTAATCATATGTTATAGCGATCTTCATTTTTTTCACATAATGTGTGAATTCTCTTTTTTGAGTTCTAAAAATTTTCATTTTTTTCCTAACTCTTCAAAAACTAATCTTTTCTTAAAATGGATTGTTTTTACTGCATTTAAATTGAACACATTCAATTTTGCCTGATATGACAACAGGCTTTAAACATTTAGACATATTCAATTTCTTTACCCTTGTAGCACTATCTTTTCATTGTTCTTTGATGCAGTAATTTATTCTTGATAGGCCTACTAGAGGTTTTTACTCCTTTAATATCTCTTGCTTTAATCTAATTTATTTTAAATTTGTTTTTTCTATGACAATTCTTACATGTTTGAGTTTTCAAATAATATTTGTCAATCTGATTTTTACACTCACATTGTACAAAGCATCTCTATTTGTTGTTACTTTTATGTATTACTTGTACTTTTTTACTGATTATTATATTTGCTGTGTACTCTACTTTTTCATCATTTTAAAATTGAAATAAACGATATTGAAGTAAATATATTAAAAATGCTATTAAATTTGTATAACTTTAAAATTGTACTTATTATGTATACTGTTTATAATAGCAGGGCAAATCATTGACTTTTCCGATGAATTATACTTGAATGAATGAGTTTGTACGGTTACTATTGCACTGTGACCTTTGTAGATCAGTTATGCCCCCTCTCTATATTCCTGAGATGATCCGTTACATTCTTATATTCCTAGATTTAACAGTTTCTCCAGTCTAGGATTTGGAGGCGATTCAAAGTGGGTAGCTCCCACACTTCTAATTGTTTATTTTCCAGTTTATTATTGAAGTGCTTGCAGATACTTGCTCTGCTGATTCCCTTTCAGTTTTTACTTTTTCTCTTGACCATTATCACACAGAGTTTTTCCTCCATTTGGCTAGTTTTTTTTTTTTTTTTTTTTTTTTTTTTGAAATACTTATTTTTTATTCTTATTCATGTTGAGCTTATGAGTAGCTAGGGAATGAATTATGCCTATATAGAGGCCTGTATGCATAATGCTAAGGGACACAGAAAGATGACCATGTCTTCCAAGGCTCTGTTTAATACACCATTTGGCTGTAGTCATTCATGCCATCAACACAGAGCACTTTACATTTTAGAGTTAGCCAAGTTATATACAGTAGTGAATGTGTGTCTTGAGTAGATGAGTGAGAGTATGAGCTAGAGATACAGAGAAATCACAATGCCATCAAGTGCTTTCTTCAGCTGCTTCTGCCAGAATGTGTTGTACTTATTATTTGGCCACTATATGTGTACAATTTATATTTTCAGGACGAGTCGCTGATTTCTCCGATGAGGATGAGGATTTTAGTAGTAACGAGGAAGGTGAAGGCTCAGATTCAGAACCCATGTTGGAGGAAAGACGAGCAAGGAAAGCTAAAATACCTGCAAATGCAAGGGTAAGAGCTCTCCTACATTTTAGTAATCCTGAAAAGTTCTTTTTATATTCTTTTTTTTGCTTAGTATTAAAACCCTTAAGTACTACGGAATGTCTGTGGGACCGCTTCTGAAGTTTGTTGCCCTCCCCCCACTTACAAACCTCCACACCACGTGTCAGCCACTCCTTGTAGCTTTTAGTCTTAGCCTTGACAGTGACTTATGAAAGAAGGGTTAAGCTTTATTTGTGTGTGCGTGAGTTATAAGCAATTTGCGGTACGGTAGACGGTCCATAGTAGTTCAGTGATTTTAAGATTGCACAGAGCAGTCTCAGTGATGTACCATAGTACTAAAGTGCCATTTGTTTCTGTGATGGATCTTAGTGTTGGCATTATTTTTGTGTTATAGTACTTTGCTGAAGAACTTTTTTACATATTTTTTTTGCTTCAGACGTTTTCTGTGGTGGAATTATTTTTGTATTATAGTGCATTGCTGAAGAACTTTTGTATGTATTATTTCTTTGTTCAAATAGTTGTATGTATTATTTCTTTGTTCAAATAGTTTTTGTATGTATTAGCTTTGTGTATAATAGTTTTTATTGCAAATTTTAAGTAGTGTTGCAAAGTTTATTTTCATTCGATATCAATTCATTACTTATATTTAAATGAGCACTCTTTTTATATGAAGATGGAATACAAATTGCAATCAAATAAACCACCATCTGATTTAAAAGCTGCAGGTCTGCCATAATGGAAAAACTACAATCGGTTAGATTTGGTGACTAGTCAGATATTAAAGAAATGTTAAAAGAGTATCTTCATGAAGATTGGAAGATTATGACAGTGATGAGATTGATAAAGATCCTGGTTTTGAACCTGAAAAGAGTAAAAAAAACTTGTCATTTTTTTAAAACTTATGCATTGAATTCTTTTTTATCAATCTTTATTCTTTGAAAATAAGGTTGGTAAGTGTTGTATAATATTTATAGATATTTTTCTAGTTTTTGAAACTCTTACAAAAGTTTGTACAGATAAAAAAATGTGCAAACACTTTATTAACAACCCTGAAAAATTCAAAACCAAAACTCTGAACTTTTTTTAATGTCTTGAGATTAAATTTTTTAAAGGTGGAATACATACAAAACTTTAACAATTAGTGTCACTTAAATTTAAATATGCAAAAATCAAACCACACTATAAGGAAGTTTTAAAAATACAATTTTTAACAAACTTTAAAATTCGTAATGCAGTCTCACAGACCCCTCCCCTCCATAAGTATTTATGTTTCTCTAAATATTGAGTTCATGTGAATCAAAGTAAAACTTGTTATTCACATAAACCATTTATATTTTTTATTTCTATGCCGAACCTTTGTTTATATTCTAATTGTTTGAAAAACTCCTTAATATATAAAGACAATCATGGTCTATATTTTTGTAATATTGAGCTTTCATTCATTGTTCTTCTAAAAGTTTTAAGTAATACTTGTATTACTCCCCAGCCTAATTTATGTATGCTTACAAATTGAGTTAATTTGATGTATGTTAATTTCTGTTGTAGCAACGCAATTTGAAACAAAAGTTTATAGCGCTTTTAAAAAGGTTCCGAGTCAGCGAAGATCTTCAAGGATTAGATCCAGATAGGGAAGCTATTAGCAGGAAACTTTCAGGTAAATATATTATCAAACAATCTAAATTAGTGTAATGAAATTTTATTTAATGCAGTGGACGCAAGAAAGTTCCATAAAATTAATAACTGAAAAATTTTAAATGCTGGGAAATGCACAAACTATCTTCCATCTGAACTACATTGTTTATCATAATTTTATACTGAGTTCTTAATATTAAGGAAACATTTCTTCTATCCAAAAATTACAATTTGGGAACTTAATATTAAACCTAAATATTGAAAAAACTATTTTCTGTAGATTATAAAAGGACAAATGCAGTTGATAGATTATACAAATGGAATAAAAGATTGTACCACTTTAATAAAAACACAAAATATCGACAAACAAAATTAAGTCATGGATTGTCATCTGCTAAAAAATTTTTTAATTATACTTTTTTCTTTTTTTTTATAAACATGTTTATTAATATTTTCTTTGAAATTATAAATTTAAATGAGAAATTAAAATAAATATAATTTTTCTATAAATTTGCAAAACGCATCTATTTATTAAAACTATTAAATAACTAAATTTTTTTTTTAATAATGTTAATAAAATTGTTATTTTTAAAACAATCTATTCTGTGTACAATGTAGTGAGCTCATAGTAATTTCAGTGCTCGATTGTTTGATATTTTAGGCGGAGATATGGACCCAGCTGACATTGAAGATTTATTTGAAGAGCTAGAAGACATGAGCGATTCCGGGCCTGAAGTGGATACAATGAGCATATCTTCAACACCAAAGCCATCTCTGCGTCCATTTTTTGCAAGCAGCAGGTCTTTACTCCATGACACGCTCAATGTTCCAGGTAAATCTAACAAGCACAATATCAGAAATAGAAACATTTAAATAAATGAGGCAGTGTGAGTTTTTTCTCCAAATTTTTGTTACCATTTGCCTCACAACAAGTTTTTTATATATACAGTAATGTAAAAAGAGAATATTTTCAAAATTAGTGAGTAAAATAGGAGGAAGACAAAAATAAATGTCTCCAAAGTATTTATTTATCAGGAATATAAATTTTCTAAATCAAAATAACTGCTATAGATTATAAGATAGTTGCAAATGTTGTGTAGAGTGTGCCTTAATTTATATACTAAATGATTTGACATTTGAAAACGAAGTGAAATTAAGAAATAGTTTTTATGCATTTTCAAATAACTCTTGTAGTTTTGGTTTTATACATTCTTGCAAAAATAAAGATTTATTAATATAAATTAATAAAATATATATTAAGAAGTGTGTGTGCGAGTGCACGTACATGTATGCATGCGTGGGTGGTTTGCACTCTAGCATTTGCAATTTTCATCCGATTTGTTTCAAATGTCTCCAGAATCGATTTTGGAAAAGTTTGTTACCTAACAAAGCTATTTCAAAATGATGACCATTTCAAACCTTAAAATATTCACAACTTTTTTTATCTTATACTTTTTTGGGAATGTGATTTTTCCATCGTAATCAGCATTAAAATCTGCATATTTTAGCTTTAGAAATTTTTAAAATTCTGTTCAAAATGCCAAAATTATTTTTATGCGGTTAGGGTTTATTTTTATGTTTTCAGTATAATTAGATTACTTAAAATGCTAATTTATTCAAATTTTAAATGGGGGTGAATCTGTTTTTTTTAAATTATTAGAAATTTTGGTACCATTACATTAGTGGTACAGCTAAGTACAGCTTGTACTTTGATGTATTAAGTACAAGAAATATTTTTAATATTTTCAACCCATGGAAAGTTGCAAGCAGCTCTGCTGTAGGCTGTTCCTAGTTATGTTTGCTTATACTGCTAAATTTGGTTCAATTTTGCATAATAAGTTACAACTAATACAATTTTAATTTGTATGTATAATACAAATTTTTTTGGTGCATGTTTGGATAATTTTAATGATTAAGTACACTAAAAACTTGTTCATCGTACCATGTCTGTTTTGAAGAAACTGAAATTCAAGATGATCAAATCTGCACCTTCATATGAACTTTGAACAATATACCAGTGTAAAATATTAAGAAAATCTATTTAGAACAAAATCATTTAGTAAATATTATTTTTTAATTTTAAAGTGTTGTTTTTTCATAGCAGAGTGCATACAAATTTTTACTTGTATTTATTTTAGGGCAAAATCTCAGGATCACCTATATGTTTTATTTTCATTTTTTCAAAATGTAACAGGGAAGAATCTTTTTTGAAACTTTGTAAGCCAATCCCACTCAAAGTTATAATTTACACCACTATGCAACCCTAGAGTATTAAAGATATAAAAATCCTCAAAGATCACGTAACCAAGCAACCATTACTGTTCAAATTATTGGCTGTTGGATATAGATGACATTAACAGGCTTATCAAATGTTAGCCATAACAGCTGTGCAGCAGTTTTTTTTTTTTTGTGTTTAACGTCCAACTATTGAGCACACTTGGGCTAATGCAGACGATGGGATGATTTATAGTGTATGAAAATGCCAAGCCCTGGCCGGGAATCGAACCCGGGTCTTCGGGGTGAAAGCTCAGTATACTATCAACTGGGCCACTGAGGCGGCTCAGGGTCTTTGTTTAGTTTCATTTGTCCATGAAATTGTACCTTCTTTTCAAACAAGGGCAATATTGTTTGGGTGTGTAAATATTTATTTTTATTTCATGTGTGTATATACAGTCAAGTGTAACTCTTGCCATTTTATTTCATGATGCTGAGTATTCAACACATATAAAAAAACAAGTACAAGTTTATTATAATTTATGCCCTAAAATACTCTGTCATAGAACTACAACATTGATGCTCGGTGAACTAATAAGGGAATGTACAGTAGACTTGAAACTATTGGCGATTATGTCACAGTTAGTATTTTAGTTCTCTTTCAAATGTAACTGAGGCAGTGTTATAAAAAAAACTGCAGTTCATTACATCAGAATTAGAAGTGGACACAAAGCTTGTGCTATTTTTAGAATGTGCAAACTGTTTCCTTGAAATGTGATTTGGGGAGGAGAAATGCTTACCACTTTATCATGCTTCAACCAATATCAATTCTAAGAATATAAAAGAGGTTTCCTTTCCTTATTTTGCATATTTGTCAATTTATTATCAGGTTTGCTTGTTAATTAACATGTTCAGTCATTTTACTATATGTAGTGCCATTGCTACACCAGCCCAGGAAACCACCAAAGACTTTACCATTTTTTGTTTGTACAGTAAGGTAATATTTTACTGTACAAATTTTGATTTTGATTGAAGTTTCTTACTGAATTATGTTTAGTTGTTTTTACATATCTCGTTTTTCATTTGCAAACAGTGTTTTATTTAAGTTTTTCTGTATCTGAGGTGGTCTCGGTCCCAATTACCTTCGATAATCCCGAGTCTACTAAATAGTTTGAGTTAGTGCCATCCGAAGAGAGGCAATTAGTACAAGCTACTTCGGGTGCTACAGTCATGCTGAAACATGCCTTTACAATGTTTTAAAAATCTTGCTTTGAAAATTATTGTCATTAAATGTGAAGAGACAAAGATTTTTAACATAAATGGCAGCATACAAAAAATTTGCTAAATCCAAATCATGAAAGATTCTTTTAAAAATAAACAGTAGTAGAATCCATTTTGATGATTTTATATATGTTATGAAAGGCTTTACTATAATAAATTAATCTAAAAATACTTGTTAAAAAGCAGAGCAAAAAAATGTCTCGAGTATATTAGCATGTAGGGATAGTACTGATTCGAGTTTAGTTTACAAAATTTAAAATTATGTAAGTATTTTGTAGAAGAATTTAGGCTATAGTACATTGCATGACGGTTTTTCATAGTTTATTCATGCCATTAGAGGTTAAATGTAGTGACTGGGACATTTTTCAGGTTAGCTGTAATTTTCGATTAACAAGTTTTTAGTGTGTTATGTTAAGTTAAATTTTGATTATCCATTACATTTAGACATTTATTTATGTTTAAAAAAATGTCCCCTTCAATTGCAACTTTGGTCAAATGAAAATAATACAAAATTTATTTTCGTTTTAATAGGCATAGAAACATTTTGTTTACTTATTTTTTTGTAGGAATGTTGTTACTGTATTTCTAAATTCTAACCCATTTTAAGTATCTTCAGTTGTAAATCAATGAATGTGAGTGAGTTCACAAATTAAAAGTTAGTATTTTGTTTTCAAAATTAACTGTTACAGTGACAGCCCATTGAGGGCCTGGACCTGCTTTATAGCTGTTAGGCACTATGATCCTTTGTTTTCCTTTATATTACTGAATATATAATGCAGCTCCACTCAGAAATCAAATCCATAATGTCTCACTTATAAAGCAGTAGCACTGGCTACAATGTATAGTAAAATGTTTAAAATTATAACATTGCTCTTCGAGCAAGATATGACTTTGGCTGTGGAATCGCTCACAAAGAAATTTACAATGAGAAATTTAGCAGTATTTAGTTGTGTTGTCATCGCTTAGATCTAATGGTAATAATGCGAACAAACTTCGTTATTTTCACACGCTCAAACTCTCATTCTCAAGTGCCTAACCTAAAAATTAAGCCTAGATGTATATACATGTGTTAAAATATTAAAACTAAAAAGAGATGAGAAATTAAGTTTTAATTTTAAGAAGACTGCTCAATGTAAAGTTCTTTTATACTTCAGCACAGTATAAACTTTTTTTTCAACTTTTCAGTATAAATAACTTTTTTCAACATAACCATCAGCTTCCTCATTATTATAACATTAATTTTTTTTTTTTTAACGTCCAACTATTGTGCACACTTGGGCTAATGCAAACGATGGGATGATTTACAGCGTATGGAAATGCCAAGCTCTGGCCGGGAATCGAACCCGGGTCCTCAGGGTGAATGCCTAGTTAAACCGGACCTTGGTATTAAGATTTGTTGTAGCCACTTTGCTTGCTGTAATGTTGTCTTATCAATCATTGGGGGCCCATACTTAATCTGTTAAGTTGCTCCAAACATCTGGCAAATGCAGAAATTATGAAAAGCGTACCACCTCCAGAAAGATACTAGATTTTTATTTACGTGAGTTCTTCTTGTGTAAAAGAAACAAATGTATGGACCTCCAAGCAAAAACTTATCAAGATATTGTTACATTTTGATTATTGGAACTTGAATATTTATTTAAGTGTGAATGTTTTGTTTTTCTAGTGATGAATAATTAAAAAATGTGCGTTGTTAGAACATTATTTCATTACTACCTTGCAATATTTAGTGTTAATGTTTATGTAGAAAAACGGAGTTGTGCTGGTGAATAACAGAAATAGCCTTAGACATTTATTTTCTGTTTTATTTATAATATTTGTACATAGGCTTATGTTTTAGTTTTAACTTTTCGGTTTTAGATTAGGCACTTGAAAACAAAAGTTGATTCACCTTCTCAAAAAATTGTTTATTACACACAAATATTAATAAATATTTAAATGAATAATAATAATAGTAGACCGTAATGCATTGTAAATATATATGAAGTCTACTTATGAAAGGATTTTAGCTAAAATGTACATGGTGTAACCAATCGAGAGTAGTTACACCAATTAATGGTATGCAGAATAGTTAAAAAGAACATTTTATTTTCAAAGCATTAAAATTTACCTCACATTTATTTTGAATAGGATATTACGTATATTATTTTTTATATATTTAAATATTTTACCTGTACTATAACAAGAAAAGGACTATCCAAAGTGAACAGCACAATCAATGCAAAATTTCATTTGGTCCTATAACATATAACACATAAAAGTGTTAATTACAGCATGTTTTTGTTTAATGTTTTTAAAGTTTTTATTAAAATAGACTTGTAGTTACGAATATGTTTAGAATAATAAAGAATAGTGTGGGACAAACATTTTGCGAATTAATGGTTGTTGTGAGCGTAGTGATTGTGCTTGCGTTAGACATTCCTGTATTGCTTGCTTTTGTATGTGGCTTGCACAGGCGGGAGATCACAAAATGGCTTCCCTTCACCAACACCCACCACTCCACAGCGTCTCACAGGTACGACTCTTGGCTTTATTTATTATATAATTATTGTGCTAGTTAATATTAATACAAAATTTGTTGTATTTGATTTGTATTGCATGTTTTTGCCCAAAAGTATTGACGTTTTGAGGAAGTGCTATGCATTATGTTATTTAACTTATTTCGTTTGATTTGCTTTAAATTTGAAATATGTTCGAAGTATAACTGAAATAATCGAAAATTGCCTAAAAAACAATAACTGTTTTATTTAATGCTGAATTTTATAAACTTGCTTACCTCCTATGTGGTTTTTGATGGTCCTTTTACAGAAATACATTTTCTGTACCAGATATGTAACTTACAGATATCTCAACATTATTTATGGTTACTCCCCCACCATTTTTGGTTTCACACATTCTACTCAACATGACATCATTTTAGAATTGTTACCCTTCTATTTTTTTTGTTAGCAAGCCAAGTATATGGACATTATTTTGTGAAAAGTCTGTGTGTTCAAAATGTTTTCAATGACTGTCTAGTGAGTATGAGCTGCTGCATTTTTTTTTTTTTTTTTTTTTTTTTTTTTGATATTTAACGTCCGACTATTGTGCACACTTGGGCTAATGCAGACGATGGGATGATTTATAGCATATGAAAATGCCAAGCCCTCTCGCCGAATCAAACCCGGTCATAGCCTATGCTATCCACTAGGTCACTGAGGGTGACTGCTGAGGGGTCACTGCTGCATGCAACTGCACATTGTGGTAGAGAAAAACATTGTAAGTCAGTTACCGGTGTCATTATGATACACAGTTCTGATATCGTCCAACTGCCGGTTTGGCATTAGTAGTAGTGTGACTCATCTATCCATATAGCGGTATACAATAAATCTAGGATACAAAGAACTTGTGCTTAGTAATCTGACCTATTCCCAAGTATCTTTGTAGATCGCAGTAATAATCAAACTGAATCCTTCATCAAAGCAATTGAAAAGCTATTAACACAATCTTTACAGACACATATTTGTTCCTCATTGATGTGGAACCCACTACATCAACACTTATAGCTATTTCAGTAGCACCACTAATGAGTTTTTAGTGATCCAGTCACAAACAGCCTAAATGTTATCTTCATTGTTGTTGGTTCATGAAGAAAGTTTATGACATCTGTTCCCATTGCATTGCAACAATTTTGATTTTTTTTTTTTTTTTACTAAATCAAATTAAGTTTCAGATAGGGTAGCATGCCCAAACTGTGCCTCAAGTTGAGTCAAAATTTTAAATATGTGAGAGGTTCATTTGCAAAAAATTGAGTTTTAATTTATTGCGCAATAAACAAAGGTACCTAGTGTTTAGACATTGTGTTAGTAGCGCAGAAAACTTGTCTTATGGCAGTGGCTGGCTGATTGTTCCCCTCCTTATATTTGCAACTAAATGTTTGCATCACCCCCACCACTATAAAAAATATGAAAATGATCCTAGTGGTAGTCAGGGTAAGTTTTTCTTTTTTCTTTAGAGTTTGATAATTTTTCCATCACGTCACTGTGACAGCTGTATGATGGATTATTTAGCTATGCAATGTTATTAGATATTTCTTTTTTAAAATTTTATTTAAATGTTAATACTTAAAAAATTATAAAACTCTACATTGTATATCAATAAATATTAAGTAATTATCTACAGGATTCGGTGGCATGATCACCACAGATAATCTGCAAATAGATTAAAAAAAGGTGAAGTAATAAAAATTTCACTAATTATACAAAAACCACTTTATTTTAAATTCAGAATATGTTACAGTACAAACAAAGGAGTAAGCTGAGTATGTACGAAATTTAGAGAACAAAAAAAATACAAACAAGAGAGTTATTGTAAATATAATTGCGATAGGATATTGTAATTGTGTAATTACAAAGCAAAAACATTTTCAGGCTTTTGAAATAACAGGTTAAAGTAATCAGTCACTTGTTTTTTTCTGTAACAAAATAATGTGTTCAATGCAGATATAGGCAGCGTATAGTTGAGCGTGTGACCTTTTCCTGCTGTCATTTTATGTTAGTGAAGCACAAAAACATTGGTTTGCCGATGTCATAAATGGTGCCATCGATGCTTATAATATTGAAAACAATGAGTCGTGCATTAGTCATAAGGGTTGTGCAATGTTAAGTGTCATTGTTTTTTCTATCCTCACATTCCTTGTTAACAAGGACTTTTAACAGTTATATGCCTATTACTGGATTGTAAAGTAGATAGTAAGCATATATGAAAGAATTAAATGGTTTTTAGTGTGGTATGCACAAAAAAAATACAGTGAGTTTAAATTTACTTACAGTAGAGTCTTGTTAATCCGACCTAAACTGGGTGTGGCTAACACCCAAATTAGACAGGTCAAATTAGAAATCGGATTACAGGGAGAACCATAAAAACATAAAAGTATTGAAAAGAATTTATTACATAAAAAAACTGTGAATTACTTGTATTATTACTAAATGTATTGTACTAAAACATAAAACCGCATACAGAATCTCAATACAGTAATAAGAGTACACCAAATCATCAAACATGACAGAAAAAGTTTGTAATTGTTTTTTGTTTATGAACTGTTTATCGTGTTCTCACCACTACATCTCGTACTTCATGAGAAGTAAAATATCTTTTACCTTTTGGAAAACAGCATATAAAAAAATACATGAAACACTACGAAACATACTCAGGCAGAATGCACTATAAATGTCAACTCTTCTACGAATCTGAATTGATACTAAAAGATGGAAATGATTGAACAGAGTAGGTATAAGGGTGGTCGACCCCCTCTTTCTTTTGAAGAGAATATAGATCATCGACTAAACACCTAAGTGACATATAGGCGTAAAAAGCCTGGCATGAAAGTGGTGCATGAGCATTAAACAGAAGGTTGAGTTAGCAAAGGTCAGATAACTTTACTGTATTTTCACCAAACATATTATTTCTTTGTTAATAACAATTAAGTATCAGTGACAATCAGGATTCTGCTGTACTTTTAAATATAACCAAAAGCAGTTAATTTTTTTTACCAAAAGTAATGATTACAAGTTTTGTGCGGTTCACACAGTTTAGCTGAGCATGTGACCTTGCTTGGAGAGCATGAGGGCAGGGAAAGGTGGGCGGGGGAATCCATGCACTTTTGAAAACATTGATTCAACCATCACCATTGCATGGTATTTCATTTAATAACAAACAGAAATTAAAGTAGGCTACCTACTGGTAATGAGAGAATTATTTATTGACGTGCAACTTTGCCTTTAAAAGGTTGCTTTTGTGATTATAATTATAAAGACCCAATGTTTTGTGAGTGAATAGTACAACTTTGACCATATGCACAGCTAAACTGTGTCTAGTGTATAATAACTTTAATTTTAAAACTGCATTCTGTGACTTATTTTAGCATATTTACTGTTTACTTTTTTTATTTATTGTTTTTTTTTAGAATTATGCACTCTTATTGATTTAATTTTTTATTGCATGGTTTTGTGGTTTATTGCTTGAACTGATGAATACTTAGTAATTTAAAGATATGGTTTAATATTCGTAGTTCTGAAAGTTAGGGATGTCTCTTCTTTGGCAGTTATTGAGCGTGTAACTTTTCTGGCATCAACAATAATATTAATCTATACCCATGTGATAAGTAATGGGAATCGATGTTTATGGCGATGAATCATGCAGTAGTCATGCGAAGTTGCAAGCCATTGTTTTTGGAAACAACATGGCTTTCCAACATGTGTATTGTCTTAAGCATTATACTGCTTACTGCATTGTATTAAGCTTATTTGAAATATTTGATGAGTTTTGCTGTATATGAATTAAGTGCAAGAAATACAGTGAGATTGATTTTTACCAAAAATATTGTTTATTAATAAAAACAATCATTTTTCTTTGTAATCCATGAATCAACCACCCATTGATAGTCAAAGAGTTTGATGTATTTAGTAAAATATGAAGTAAATTTTTATTGTTGATCATTCTGTTCTATTATCAATCAGGTTTGATAACTTTAATATATTTTGGATGTCATTTAAGAAACCAAATTTTATGTTCTATAACTAAATACAAGCTAATGGTTGACTTTTCACAAACAGTTTTGTAAATGGTAACTTTAAAAAACTATGTAACTTCTTCATATAAATTCCATTTAGAAGTTTTAGTACATGTTGTTCTGCTGATTGTCAAATTTCTGAGCTACTATTAAAAGCATCTTGATCATTTATGTAATGTTTTTCTTACATCTTAATGCATTTTAAAATTCCCAAATCTTATCAGTAGGCACTGTTTTATTTTTTATACTGATCAATTGTATGCATGCAATCTGTCTACTTTTCTTATGACTATCTTCTAAACACAATGGTGAGTCAAGCACTCTGTGTTTCTGCATTGATAATTGGCACTTGTGTTTTTTTTTTTTTTTTTTTACTTGTATCATTACTGTTTAACTGCAAATTTTACTTTGGTTAGTTGTTATAACCTTACAGTATTATTTCATTGGCTCTTATACACAAATGATGTTTTTTTAAACATAGTAGAGAAACTCATTTTTGTAATGCATTTTTATGCCAGTAAAATTGTAACAAAAGATTAAATTATTATTATTAAAAAATATATACAATATTTTTTCTAAATAAAATGCTGAAAGAAGTTTATTTTTGTATGGATGAGTTGCACACAAAATTTTCTACTTGACTGTACAAGAAATCCATAGAATTCATATGGGTAAAAAAATTGCCACTGTCTGCTCAGTATTAAGCATTTATTTATGCAAAGAGTTTTTAACTCATGTTTTAAACATCAGTTACATAAACATTCTTTACATGGACAAAAATTTAATTTTATATATATATTAAGTTAAGTGAACATACTTTACGAAAATTGATTTTTGGTTGGGCTCACACAGTATAAAATAAGAAAAAAGTAGCAAAACTCTTGGTTATCAATGCAACTGACAAAGAATTTACCTGGCTCTGTCAGCTTCCACTCAAACTGTCCACCGTTTGTTTAAGGCGGGCCTTGTCTCTCCCTCTACCACAGAAAGGCAAAATCTAAGTGAGTTGCTTAGAAAAGTCAGTGGCTGATGTGAGGTTCGAACTGTTCACACCAAACAATGCTGGCCAGATATAGCGCCTGAGACCACTTCAAATTGTTTCATTTAACTAATGTCATAAGTCATTGGTTATTGTATTGTTGTTTAGTTATGTTAAACATTTTATTGTTTACTGCTTGATATTTTTTTATTTGTTTTTGAAGAAAACATTGTCAGAGATATTTAAATTAGACATCCAGTAAAACCGGTCGTAGGAAATGAAAAGGATAATTATGAAATATATTTTATAAATTGTTTTTTATTTCATATTTATTTGTAAGAAAGTACATATTATATATTATGTTTTGGAGGCAATACCTTTTTTCTGAAAAATTGTTTTCAAAAGAACATACATACCTTAAGAAATGTGTGCATAGTTATTTTAGTACTAATTTATGAAAAGTTGCTTTTATAGGTTTAATGCAATTTTTCAATTGTAGTTTTTTTAATAAAAAATGACCTTTTTATCAAAAAGTGATCTTTTATCAAACTTTTATTTTCTTCAGTTTGCTCCATATCGATTTAAGACCAAAAAATGAAGTTTGTCTCAAACATAAACACATGCTCTTTGTTTCATGATTTTTAAAACATTTTGTTACCATCTTGTGATGTGGTGTTTAAATTTTACTACACTTTGAAAATGGCTTGAAGCTGTTTTGGAAATAAGAAACTAAATCATTTGAATATTAATAGTTTCTAAAGTATGCTTTTTGTTTTTATTGTAGGTAAATATTGTTATTACAATTTATTTTCAACATTAAATGTCTCTTTGATGGTATTTCAAAAAATAAAATTTAAATTGAGTTTCAAATTGTTTCCATAAATAAATTAATTAATTATTTAAATAATTATTATCAGAGCTCAGATATATAAAAACATTTTGGTGCGTAAAGATTATGTGCATTTAAAAGTAAATGACATATTGAGATTACGTTGAATCACTATTTTCTTCTAAATTTTTATTCCTTTCATCTCTCAATTCTTGCCTTTCTTGATAGTCTGTACATATTTCAGAAACACTGATACTTTTTTTGCAGTGGTCTGTTCATTCAGTACGTCCTTGAACTTCGTCACTTAAATTTTTATTTGGCCTTGTTTTGGAACTTTTATCCATTTTTTCTAACTTTTTAAAATCAATACATACCTTCTTTACAATGTGACATTGTCTTATATTCTAAAATTTACACAAACATGTGCCACATAAACATCTGCTTAAATATTGTTACATAACATCTGTAATACAACATTTATATAATTATAGTTTCTATTAAAACTAAAAATTTATAAAAAATAATATTTCACTTATTTTATTCATTTTAACATTTTAAACTTCTTATTCTATCATTATTTTATTTAATATTTATTCTATTTCAGTATTCAAACTAGTTAGTCTATGATCAAGTTGCTTGATTTTGAATACTTATTATTGTAAGTTACTGATGGGCATCAATAATATTTCAGTTATTTTATTCATTTCAACATTTTTAACTTCTAATTACTTATTAGGATTATTTTATTTAATATTTAATCCACTCTAGCCTTTCAGTATTCAAAGTAAGTAATCCATCTATGCTCATATTATTGACATTAAAAAAAAATCATTTTGTAATGCATATTGCAGTTATTTTACTCACTAATGCAGTTATTTTACTCACTAACTGATAACCAGTTGCATCTTAAATTCTACACTCTTTCCTTCCATTACTCTCAATTCAATTTCACTCCACCACAAAATTTATCATGCCAGACATATAGAAATATTATCTTCAAAAACATTTATTCCAGTGAACTCAGCATTGTAAATTATGTTGTATTAGCTTAAACCCAATTCCAAGAAAGCCGTGAAATAACTTTAAAACAACAAAATGGAGTTATTTATTGAACACACAGTCGGTACTTGGTGAAACTCCATTATATCCCAGATAATTAGGACACATATAGTTTCACAAAAATTTATTTTTTAAAATATTTAAGTGTTCTAGTTTTCATGGATAACAGAATGGAGTGCGAGTAATTAAACAAACTTCCTTGGTACATAGTGCTTACTGAAAACATGAAAAAGAAATTTTTGGCCCTCTGCATAATTTTTATTAACTATATTTTAAAAGATTATTTACTGTTACAATAACTCCCGTATTGTATTATCAAATATTACAGTTATATTTTAAAATTTATTATATTTTTTCAGGACTCACAGAAATTTTTATTGGTTATAATTTACTAAGTAATCACTTTCTAGGCTATGTATTTTATTTAACAGTATGTTATTTTTTTGTTGGGATATAAATGACAGCTATACATTTTTGATCATAGAAAAGCCTTTGGAGAGAATGAGTGATGAAAGCTCCAAGAAAGCGGATTCTGATTCGCATCCAGAGAACTGGACAGACAGTGATCCACAACCTGCTGCATCATCTCCTCCAAAGAGCACTGACGATAAGAAAGTATGTTGAATATAGAATTTAAAGCATATTTAAGTATTTGTAAAGGTTATGCTGAATTTTTGAAATAGATTGTTTTGTCTTGAAGACAAAAAATTTGCTTTGTTCATGAAATTGACAAGTCCTGTTTGTAGGCAGGCGCAACCCAGTAAAATCCAGCTTAAAACTAACATCCAAAAAAATATTGTACATGATCATAGTACTAATATTCGGTGGGTAATGCAATAATAAAATATAAATATGTGGTCATTATTTATGATAGGAGATAACTGCAACCAATGCAAACACACACACACACACACACACACACACACACACACACACACACACACACACACACACACACACACACACACACACACACACACACACACACACACACACACACACACACACATTAGTAAAACAATCTACACTCTTCCAAAAAGACCTAATACTACTTGTTTGTAACACACACACACACACACACACACACACACACACACACACACACACACACACACAGTGAATTTTATTCTGTAATTATTGTTTGTAATTTTTATTCTGTAATTATTGTAATTACAGAATAAAATTCAGTGTATTTTATTATACAGTATACATTTTATAACCTGTCATCAGTTCCAGTGTTATATGGTATTTAGCAAAAACATTTATTCTGATTCTTTTATTAAAAACAAATCATAACAAAAAACTGGAAAATTAGCCTGATTTATCAACTTTGGCTAATCAGATTTTGTTCAGTTTTTTTCAATTCTTGCAAAAAATAGAAGAAATGTAGGGTTTGAGAGTAAATAAAGAAAATAAACCATGACATGTATGTTTTCCTTGATTTATTAAAGCTATAAATTTCTCTTCTTTTCAATTTGGTCTAATGAGTTAGAATTGGAATCATTATAAATGGTCAAAATTTTAGTGAAATGTGATGAACGGATTTTGAAAAATTTGACCTGATTTTTATCTTTTATATTTTTTAAACTATATTTCTTTGGGGATAAATTAAAAATGAGAAATTTTATATAATATTTTGCGCCATTTCTTTCACAGGAGATTGTGGAGCGAGATCGTAAAAGCAGATTATTTGCTCGAGATAGAAACAGTTCTTCTGGTGGAAAAATGAAGAAACAAGAAAAAGTTGCAATGGGCATTCTTAGCCCAAGTCAGGTTCACGGAGACTCTGTTGTAGAGGTAAACAATAACATATATCTTAATAAAGTATTAGAAATCCTTTTTTTTAATAAATTCATTTTATAAATTTATTTCTTATTCTTAATATAATGGTTTCAGCCAAGAAAAGTTTTGTTGGAGCAGTTGGGTCGAGTGTTACCCGCAGAAGATTGGGTTCCAGAGCAGCTGATGTTGGTAAATACAGGTGATCCACTAGGCGCCCTCCTCGCAGCTAAACTGCAAGATAAACAATATAAAGTTATATGCACCGCAAGCTCGGCGGATATCCGAGCTACAGTTACCTGTCTAGTCAACAAGATTCAGAAGTTGTAAGTTATTAGCTGTAGCATAGTTTGTTAAGCAGTTCGTGGTTCAGTTTTTAATTTCTTCAATATGCTGTAACAAATGTGTTCTGTCTTTGTTTTTGCTTGCTTTAAGTTTATGTTTTAGTTGAATAAAGATTTTTAAAACGTTAACTGCTAACAGTGATTACACAACTTAAGAAAATTATCGTTCAAACATTAGAAAAAATTTTGTTTAGAATGATCAGTTTTTCTTTTACAAAATATGACAAAATTGTATTTTTGGACATAAGTAAATTATTCAAATTCACAGGATTTTCATGCAATAATAAGAAATGGCAGTGGTTCTTAATCGTACATCGGGCACATTCATTTTGAAACAAGATCAGGCGTATCAGGAGGTTGCCTCCATGTTTCTAAATGAGATATTGAGTTCACTTTTATATATGATTTATTACAAAAAGAGCCATGAATATTTAATTATAGACACTAAAATACATGCCTTAATTGCAGGAATAAAAATTTTAATACATTAAAAATAATACTGACAAAAACAAATGCAACAAAAAATTTATTACAGATATTATAATATGTATATCAATTGCATGTGTATAAATGTTAACACATTTAAAAATACTAACTTTCACATAACATATAAAAACTTTTTTCAGAAATGTTTTGTTATAATAATGCAAAAAACTAAGAGATATAGAAAAATTTCAAATAATAATATTTGCTAAGGAAACTTCTACTTGTCATAAATATAATAAAATGTTTATCACCAATATAAAATACTATGAAATAGTCATAAACCACACTGTTTCATATGGTATAACGAGATCAATTGCATATGGAAGTCACCTCTATATACACTGTCATTTCATCGTGCACTGGAAGGCTACTTTGAGTCCCATCTTAAAAAGAGGTAACAGCCAAAACCAGAGATAAGTCAATTCCTAAAAGAGGCTTGTGGAATAGGGCAAAGAGCACGATCGCTTAGGGCACTATTCCATATTTTATTAGAAAAATTTTACTGATAGGGAGTTAACCTCTAGAATGCACCCGATGGAGGGTTATCCAATGTCTTTTCTAATTGTTTAATAATTAAAATTATACTTTTAGTAAATGAAATATGTATATATTTTTACCTTCATAAAATAACTTACAATTTATAACCTGGTCAAAAGCCAATTAAAGATATAAAGCCTTGTATTTTTAATTTCTCTTAGCAGTGAACATATTCAATTTTAACAAAAAGAACATTCCACGCTTATTACTTTATGTTTTCAAGCTGTTCTTTATTCTTGTCTGTTCAAAAGCTTTAATCATATGTGACTGTAGCGCTACTAACTTTAAAAAATATTTTTAATTTTGCTTAAAAATGTGTCTTCATTTTATGTCTTTAACCAGATAAGTTTTGTTTTTCAGTAAAATTAATAAACATAATTTTTACTTCTTCAGGATTATACCAAATCTGTTTTCTTGTAAAACGAATCTAACTTAAATAGTTGAACAGTCTTGGAAAGTATTAAAATCCATAACAATTCACTGTAAAAAAAAATTAATTTTCAAAATTATTGAACTTGTGGGATCTAAAAATTATTGTTGTTTTAATTGCCATTTTATTTTTTGTTTTTCCAAATTAAAACTTTAAACTTATTTTGCTTCTGTGTTATGTATAAGAATGCTAAAATCAAATCGTCTTATGTTTACTTAGTTCATATATTTTGTGTTTATTTGATTAATTTGTTATTGTAAGTAATAACACCTTTTAAGCTATGTAACGTTCCTTACAGACAACTTTCATATATTGATTCTTGAGTTAAACAGTAAGGAATAGGGTTTATTGTTTATTAAACACATAGTTCATATATAGTCTCAAGGCTCAATGGTCATTGCAGCTAAAGCACCAGTCAGTCTGCTGCATCTCTGAATTGCACACCTAAAAGTTCTTAGTTCGAGCACCGCTGTTACTCCCATTGCTTTTCTCTTAATGTTAAAGCTGATCCCTTGTTCTACTTAGTCACTAATTTGTATAAAATATGGATGTTAAAAAATAAAAGTTTTAGCAACACAAAATTATTTACTACTCGGTTATTACTTTGTTAGTTATCTAATTATTATATTTATGTGGTGTATATATGATCCTGATAAGACTGTTAGAAGTCTCTTACTGCAAAACAAGACAGTAAGGTCACATTTTCCTCTAAACTATAAAAAATAAACAACAGACCAGTGTTTTGTTAGTTGTTCCTGTTGTTAGTCTGTGCTTAATCATACATATACTGAAAATTTTAGTCGAGTGTATTTTACTTTCTTTGTTTCGATGTAGGAAAGTGTCTATTCTGATACTGCCTAGTGATCTTTAAACTACTTGTTTATATTGTTCATTTATTTCTTTACAGAGGTCAGTATAGAATAATATACAAATCCAGTAATTAAATCCCTTCTTTCATAAATTTGAATTTTGTTTTTCATTTTTCATTTAACTGTTTATTTTACTTCTATAAAATTTCAATGTAATAATAATATTCATTTAAGGTTTCAATTTGGCCTATAGCTTTTTACCCTGTTTGGTTTACTTTTGAAAATTTATTTTAGTAAATTTAATTTTGGCTAATAATTTTTTGTGTGTTCTGTTTATTTTTGAAAAGTTTATTTTAGGAATAATTTTAATTAACAGTGTATTGAAGTTATTGTTGTAAAGCTTGTTTTAAATTAAAGTAAATGATTCAACATGTTGTTTTATTAGGAAATTAACTGTTTGGAATGACATTCTTGATTTTAGCATCATTTTAGCATCATGATTATGATGTGTTACTTATTATATGAAGGATTATGTATTATTTTACCCGCTGATGAATCAATTATGATCTAATTTCAAGGTATAATTGTATGTGAGTGTGTTAGGTTAGTTAAACAGGTTTCCATAACCATTTCACAGGTTTTATAACAAATTTTATTGTGGCTATTAACCAATGGTAATTGAGTAAAATTTTTGAAGCCAAATTTCAAAAATAATTAAGATATGATATATGTTAATTATTATGTAACTTTGAGATTGGGGTAATGTAAATATTGTAAATAAAACTAGAAATCTAATCAAACTGCCAAATGATAGTTTTACAATTAATCAATTACTCTGTGAGAAACATGCATTGTTGTTCTAACTAGATAGCTGGTAATGAGTAGTCTAGAAAACAATGCACCAATCAGCTGTTTAATTTTTGTCATTCAATATAATTGTATTTACTGTACAGGTAGGTTGTTTTGTAAATATTGCATCATAAGTTGTTCGTTTTATCAACTCCCAAAGTTTTTAAAGTTTTATGCAGTATTTAGTTCTTATCAATTATGTACAAAGTAATAATTGTTTAAAATGGTAGTGGTAAATTATTTATATTGGTAAATAACATGACAAGGAAAACAGTGTTTTCGATAAGTTGTACTAAAAAGGCCTAATCGAATTGTATGTTACAGTAATAAACTCTTAAACCATTTGTTAAATAGAATGCGTATAGAAATACCATTCTATTTAAATGGTGTGTATTTATACCATTATATTTATACCTTTCTGTGTATAAAAATAATTGGTTTTATTCATTTTGGCCATTTTTTAGTCTAGCCAAATGGTCCAGTCCCTAGGTGGTCAAACCATAGGGAGTCTACTGTAATGCTTAATGACAGCTAAATATTGATCCACTTAAACATAGTACACAGTTTGAATATAGTATTTAGGTGGCAAATATTGGATGTTATTGTAAAATCATTCATAATTAAATAAAATAAATTAAAAATCAGGTGGCAGTACTAATACATTATCAGTAAATTTTGTTTACAAATTTCTTATAATCATCCACTTGACAGGAATTTCCTCGCTGGTTTCTTTTTGGACAATAGGATAATATATAAACATTTTCTTTTGCTTTTTATTATATTTATTTTGTTTACTGATTTCAGTCAGAAGGTAGATTGATACAAGTAATGTGTATTCACTTAGCCTATAGGTGCTGCTGAGTAACTTTAAATATGTGTAAAGCATAGGCCTAAAGTACTGTCAACAGAATATATAATCAATGAAGTTGCAAAAAAAGAATTTTTAAACACAAGCCATTCATTTATATAAATTTATTTAACATTTTGTTAATTTATGTTTTTAAACTATTTAATTAGAGAGTTCAAATGATTTTTTTTTTTTTAATTAACAAATTCGTTACAAGGTGGAAAACCGATTCATCCGGATCTGGGTCAAGCCATCGTTCCACAAGCAAGGAGGAAAATAGTAATCTTCGTTCCGGAGCATCGTCTTTTAGCTTAAGCTCAAGGTGCGCCTTTAAAACGATTCATAATTTTGTATTAAATCATGCATTGTATTCTTTCTGAACAGTAGTACAAGGTATATTTTGTATTCCATGGCATTAGATTTTCTTCGTCATGATTTTAAAAAAGAATTTTAATTTTATAATATTTTATGTGTAGCACATTCTTTATTCACAAAATTTATAGTTCTTGCACTAGTATGAAACCGATTACACTTTATTATCCAGTAAACCTGCTTGTTTAACCTTTCAATGTGGGAGTTGTGTTAATAAGGAAACCATTAGAATCCATTTTGTAAGTTCAAAACATGTTATTACATGCTAGTAAAAATAAATAACAAAATAATCTTTAAAAATATAATTAACAAATAAATATGCACACACATACACACACACACACACACACACACACACACACTTTGTGTTTAAAAAGAACCATAAACACATTAAAATAACTGATGGAAAAACATTGCTGAAAACATTGTTCTCATACACAAACAAAACTCTTATACTAAAAATTTCAACTCAAAGAGTTTTCTAAAAAATCATAATTTCCTTTGTTACGCATTTTGAAAAACTGATTTTCCTATTGTGATTGTTAAAATCTACATACTTTAGCACTTTCATTGTAATTTATGCAGATTTGATTACTGATTACTGTAAAAGGATCAAATTTTCAATAAAGCGTAAGATAAAACAAATATTATGATATTTATTTTTGGAAATTTGCTTTAATCACATCAGTCATGTCAGCAATTGTCAACAGCATCTTTAAGCAAGTACAGCAAGTGTTGTATTTACAGTGGTACTTGATAATTTGCACCTCATTCATAGAATTCTTTAATTTGTACTGGGACTCTAGATGCTTGAAAAACTCTTGATAAATCATACAAAAACTAAAATAAAATGCATTTTGGTCCCTCCCTTATTTGGTACTGAGGAACCTCAGTGTCCACTTTGTAATTCATACTGGGTACTCAGCCCAGCCTTTGTGTCTATAAATTGTACTAACTGGGTAGCCTTCTTGTTTATACTATATAGGCACAATGTTGTTTATTTGTTGGATCATAAATCTGTACTGTAATCAAGGACTGTATAACCCATTCATTTCAAACACATTTACTTACTGATAGAATATAGTTCATCAGTCATCATGAAATGGAAGAGCAATGTTTTGAGAATGTCAGGTGTTAGTGTTACAGATGCACAATAAAATGTGTTGTTAAACAGAAACATTATACTTGCCTGCATGGACTAAATGAAATGAGGCATAAATGTTTAGATAATAAATGGCAATAGATGCCTGTTTATTTAGACAGTGTCAGGAGTCATCAGAACAACTGTATTTGAAAAAAGGAAACTTTTTAAGTACAGTATTGTTTACATAGGACTGTTGTTACTTGTTAATCATGATAATGAGTGCATCAAAAATAAGTCTCTACATATTGATCATATCAACTATATTGTAAATTCTTGTTAAATAAATACATACTTGGTTTTAGAAATTTGAATTTTTGTCAACTTCTGTATTAAACTGTCTATATTTCACAACCTTCAATAATTCAGATTTTTTACCTGGCCCTTCAAGTACGAAATATCGAGAACTTATTTTTAATATATTTGACTATTTAAAATTCTTGTAGCTGCGCTACCAATGCCACTAAGGATAGTTTGTTAGTAAGGCTACCTCTTAATTTGAAAGATACCATGCCATTTATGGCTATCCTCCTATACTACCATGAGGAGCTGAATGGACTCACACAAAATATATTTACAAGGCTATTATTGCTCCGTAACAATATTTCCCAAGTGCTAATTGGATTATATAATTTATTTCAGATTATTCAAAATGCACCAATTTCTGACTGGTCATGAACCATTGTTGTTGGTAAATATTTTTTTTGTAAGTTCTGTTGTTATGACATTCTATTTACTAAACCGTAATAATACACAGAAACAGGTTAACAACCATGTTGAAGGGTTAATTGGAAGAGAATTGTTGAATGTTTTAAATATATAATTGTATCATATTGAAATGCAGTATATTGATTTCTTTTTAATGTTTGTTTGTTAAATCATTTTTAAGGATCGTCATACCTCACAGATGTATAGGTAAATTAAATTTAAACAGGAGGGCATATACATTGTTTATGTTACCAACTATGTATTCATGTACTATCTTCATCTTTCATTGTGACTTCCATTTCAGTTTCTGTGTATAAAAAGTATGGTAATCATATAAAAATCTTTTTAGTTTGATGAATATAACCATTTTCAGATCTTGTTAGTTGACAAAAATGGTTTTACTTGGATATTTATCCATATGTGTAAATCACTGAAGATTGATCTGATTGACAGATTTTAAAATTATTTAGTATGTAGGCCTGATTTGTCCGTACACTTGTTAATTAAGTATAAGTAATAGTTCCTCAAATTCTACAGATTTTGTCCATATAGGGTTTTGATCAAATTTGGAATTTAAAATTAATTGATAAAACTTTAATGTCTAGTGTTAAGATTTAATAACCTGGTTTAGAGAATTTACAGTTTTTGTTGTAAACTCCTGAAAAAATTTTTTTGGGGAAATAATGACCCAAATATTATAGCTGATTTCTAAAAATTAAAAAAATAATCCCAAGGCATTAAAAAAAGTTTCATTATTGTACTTATTGGACTCAATGTAAGTCTGGAATGTAATAACGTACAAGTCGCGTGTGTAGCTTGGACAAGCCGAATTTCATGGTGAATATTTTAAATGTGTAATTGTGCTCAGTCTTTTTGATGTATGTTTTAATGTTTTGTTTGACTTTGTAACGACCTCAACAGAGGTATTTAACATTTTGTATCACGGCCTGAAACGATAAGAGTTTTGAAACCGTGGTAGCCTTTATGAGGTGAGTGGATAGACCACTGACTGGAAGAATAGGTCATAATCCTAATTATTTAAAAAAAAGTTTTATCAAAATTGTTCAATTTGTTTAGCTTATACAACACACACACACACACACACACACACACACACACACACACACACACACACACTCTTTTTGTTTTAAATAAGGGTTTTCTGAACAGATATTAAAAATTAAATTTTTTCACGATCACAATATTTTGTATGTACTGCTTAAGAAAGTAAGTAGCAGTCACATTGACTGATCATCGGTTTGTATGTATTTCCTTCAAAACACAGTACGTGGGTATAAAAAAATTGTGAATTGATTAGTAACATTAATTTAATTTTGCCACGATGACATATATTTGTGTACAGTCATCTCCCAATTACCTGGCAAGAAGAAATTCTTAGGTAATTATGATCTTAGATGTGAAATCTTTGATTTAGAACAATGTTTTTGTTCACACATCTTTCTGTAACTAGGACCAGTGTAATAAAAGAATGCTCATTTTACGTTTGAAACTGAAAGGTATATTTTAATGATCGAGGTCATTTTAAAGCCAATGGACAAAATAATATTTGTCACTGCTCAGTTCCATTTCCACATCAACATGCAAATAGTGCAACGTGGTTGTAGGATTACAAAATCATCATCTGATGCTTTTCTGTTTTTCTCATACAGTCCAGAAATTTCCAAACAATATCCAAGGTCCAAAGTTATTAATCTGTGTGATTCCTTCCTTGACAAGTTCATTAGGTGTTTCTTTGATTTTTAAAGTTCCAGAAGATAACAAAACTGCTGTTAATGTATCTAGTATATCGTTAACTTTTATAACCTGATGAAATATATTGGTAAAAGACTATATGGTCTAAACGTTATGGTTTAAACTATATGGTTTAACTATATGGTTTAAAGGTTATGGTAGTACTCCTAGGCTTGTCAGTGCTGTATACTGTTTTCCCACATAGAGTCTATGTTTTAAACATAGAAATAAAACAAATGGAAAGTTTTTGTTTTTTTACTCTACATGAACACAATGTATTTTTAACAGAAAGCAGAAAATACTTTATACAACTTTTTCCATTGCCCAGCCAGTATTTTTAGGGAATTTTTTTTATTTTCGGATTTATTGGCTAGCTTGCTGGGTAATCAGGAGGAACTGTAGGCTGTACTTGTTTTGTTTGAAATGAGTCGATTGAATTCAATTTTATTTTGCTTCTGTATTGGATTTTGCATTCCTAACTGTTTTAATTGATTTTAATTTATGTTTTATTATTTACAAATAAAAAATCATGCCAACATGAGAAATATTAAAGGTATTTTATTTGTAATTTATAAAGTTTTCTTTCCTGCAATATGCATTTTTATTACTAATTTTATTTTTACCGTAATTAATTATTTTTAGTTTAAAGTTAGTGTCAGATCTTTGATTCTTGATTTATTTATGTGGAGGAAGGACAACAATAAAACATGCATTATTCTGATAAACATAACTTTGAAACAAATATAGGGCTAGTCTACAAATTAAACTGCTGCACTTTATGGATTTTTTCAACCAATGATTCATGATATTCATTGGTTTTTGCAATATTTTTAAAATAATTGTTTAATTATTTATTCTTTGTTATACATTTCGTAATAAGACCATAAGATTCGGTGCTTCTTCAGTCATGATTATCTTTTCACATTACTATCCTTTCGCCAAACAGGATTGTAATATATCAACACCTTTACAGTCTTGAGACTCTTTTGTTGGTTTTAAGAGAACAAGATGCTACTGTCTGCTTTGTTATTGTTCTTGAAAATGAAGATGCTGTTTAAGTGTGTGTTTAAGCCATCGATTCAAAGATGAAATATTTTTTAGTTTTGAGTTCATTAGATATTTTTTTATATTGTGGGAAGGTTGTTTGTTTAGTGAGTAAAGTTTTAAACATTTTTGTACATTAAAATATATAAATTCAGTTTTATATAAAGATTTCAAGATTAAACCTTAAGTGGAAAAATGATTTTATTATTTTTTTAAATTAAGTTTCTCAGGTCTTTTACATTATTTTGTTAAAAAATTAAATATGCATTTGACAAAGTATTGCTATATTTAAAATATCACTATCAGAAATTCCAAAAGTAATATTTTTTTCAATTTTCTGTGAAGACATATTAAGAAAATTCTCTACATTTAGTTCAGATTAGCTGCAAACTAAGGAACACTCAGTCAAGCAGTAGTAGGATGAAGGAATATACACTCTAATGCACTTAGATTGTTCAAGGTCAAAAACTATTTATAAATGACAAACAATTCCGGTAGTGTTAGATGTCTCCTTTAGTGATATTATAATAAAGTAAAATATGGCATCGTACATAGTACAATTGTGATACGCTAAGTCTTAATAGATTTCAGAAGAAAAATTTTTATTTGACTTTGACCTGATTTAAGCTAACTGTAAGGCTGAGAACTAGAAATCCTCCTTAGTTTAAATTGAGTTTGTATCTTGTATGCAAAATTAAAACAGTAATTTGAAATGAATCTTGTAAAAGAAACTCATAAAATATCCAATCTTCCATAAATTAAAAGATATATATATATATATATATATATATATATATAACTTGAACATGGTTCGTCTTTCGGATTTGTTTGTTATCATTTTCAAACTTTGACTTTGGCAACTCGACCAGAAAATTTAATGACATATCCGACAAAAACAACAGTCCACAAGGCAGCACCTTGTCTCTAACTGGAACTATAGAAGAGCCTAAAGTTTTATTGTATCAAACCTAAAAACTACTCTTTTAATTTACATCATTATGTTACAGCAGGAATTAGATGTGTTGGATCGAGGAATGAAAAAACATGATCAGTATACAAATTTGGTAGTTTGTTCCTAACCTAAACACTTCCTGATTTATTAAAGGGCAAAATATGAATTTAAGATTTCTTTGATATTCCCAGTTTGTATGTAATAATGTCATAATTATTTAATCAAACCGTTCCTGCCATATAATCTGTAACATTTACGCTTGACTCTCACAATAATATCATTAAAGGAATTCTCTTGTAGAAACTCATAACTGATATTTCAGGTGTAGATTTGTTTCATGCATGTGTCTGTGTATTTTTAGCGTAGTATATTTATAGCAACCTGATTTTGTAAATCGTGATATGTGAAATCAATGCATAACAACCTGAAATGTAATGCATAAGTTTATGTTAAGAATGTTAATGTATTGTGTTATTTCTGCCTGTTGCATGAAATGAAGATTATACGGGTAACATTTTGTTTTAATTTAAGTTTATTCCATTTTGAAGTGCCAGTGAAATTTAATGTACTTATTGTAATCATGTTTTCGCTTGTGCTTTTTAACATAGTCATTTGATTTAAATTATGTTTCACTTATTTATTAAGATAATGATAACAATTAATGTTGCACATTGAGATTTACAAAAACAAATAAATAATATTAGAAACCAATAATTTTATGCTTCCTATTTGTTTATTAATTCAATCTACCTTATTTCTGAGGAAAATTTCCTGTAATACTAATACTTATTTCAATAATGTTTGATATTGAATTTTATGTCCAGACATGTTAATGTACCTATAGAATTTTTTTTGTCCACCATGGTTAAGTTGAATATTAATAATAATGTAACAATAAAATAATAGAAAGAAACAATAGTGGAAAATGCTAATTATTGAAATTTTTCTGTCTAAGAAAAGAATGATGAAAATGATTCTGCTTAAGAAATTGATGAAAATTTTAGGTATTTTTTGGTTTTTTTATTTATTTACAATCTGTAAATCAGTTTTGAATTTGTTTGTATCACAGAATAATCTGTATATCTGATTATATGAAATTCTCTGATTGTTGATTTTTCATGTTTTACTTTTTCCTATTATCTTTGGATTAGAATTTGTAGGATAATGACCATTTTTAACCACATGCATGCTTAAAAAGGTCTTACACAAGAGCCTTTTAAAATAGAACAGTTGAATATGAAGAAAAAAATTGTACTGATTCCATTTGTAAAATTCATTTAATAGATCGGTCCTATTAGGAATTAAAGTTTTAGTTTTAATAATTAGTTTTGAAGATTTTAAAGAATACATGCAAAGAATGCACTATTGACAAAGACTCAGAAATTTTTTTTGATCGATGCAATATTTGATGTATAAAACAAATTCATCCAAATTTCCTATCTGTGGTTCAGTATACAAATAAACTATAAAGTTGTGCTGCCTTCAATATTTGTTCTCCCTGTGATCAGTAATCTATTAAAACTATGTTCTCACTAGGTTATTTATTAAACCATTCCTTTACTAGGCCACAACCAAAGATTGAGCACTATCTTATCACAAAGTATTTGAACTTTTTACCGAAAATATGAAAATGTCAGTACTCAAAATGATTTTAACCCAAGATATTCAAAATACTCACTGTCTGTCCTTAGTTGCTCAGTAACTTTTCATGCAGACATTTTTTATTGGGGGTCAATCAGTCATCCCATGACACCCCTTTGGTCTGAATTTCTAGACTCTACCTCTAGATTGTTTTCTAATCTAACTTAAGCTTTTATTCAAACTGCTGTCCTACTTACCTCAGGCAGTATGTCAGAAGTTTCATAATTATTCTGAGTCTTTGTCAATAGTGTTTACCTTTTGCATGTATCCTTTACAATCTGCAAAACTAATTATTAAACTTATAATTAAAATCCCTGATAGACTGTAAGTCAGCTATCACTAATTTGTAGATATTTTTCAGGGAGTAGTAGCTGGCTACATCTGTTCACCGTAATTTTAACTTTTGATAATTGATTTGTTGGTCATTCTGTGTTTATCTAGGTTTTATCACTTCAGTATTGTTAACTGGGCTTGCAAACTATGTATATCACATATGGTTTTCAAGTGTTCCTAATTCAGTCTTTCATATTTTGTCTGAAATCTCTGCATGTCTATTGAATAATGGTGTGTTGTTTTGTCGTTATTTTAATCTATTGTGTTATTACTGAGCACAATTTTGTAGTTGTCAAATATGTACAACAGTATTTGTTATTGAATCAAATGAAATTTGTATGCAATCACTTGAATTATGATTGTTATTTTAAAGTTGCTTACTGGCAGTGTTAATTACAGTGGAATTTTGACAGTCCGAGCTAATTGGGACCAAAGATGATTCTGATTATCAAATAGTTTACATTATCAGACATTATAATAAATGTGTCTAATAATAGTATAGGGTTTAAAATAAATATAGACCTACTAAATAAAGTGGTAAAAAACCAAAGAAAATCCTTTTATTTAATATAGTAGAACATTAATTTGATATCTTTCTTGGAAATGTGACTGATTTTATGATTAGCAAAGTGTTCAATTCTGATAATGGCAAGTCTGAAATATGTGTTGTTTGATGATTAATCAGCATAATTGTGGTATCAGGTGGTGTTCATAGAATGTATCACTCTCCACATTTGCATGAAAACGCCGATTCTAGATTTTGGATTACGACTAATTAGACAGATTATGTTAAGCATTATGTATCATCAAAAGAAGATTGTAGTTCTGTGCCTTTGCTCTTATCAGCACAAAGCGGCATAAAGTGCTGCTAGTACTGTGTAAGACACACTTACCATGCGAATAACGCAACATGTAACCAATCTAGATACCCTGATGGACAGAAGAGGAAATTAACAGAAAAGATACCTTGCATGTACAAACACACAAGACAAAAAGAAGCAAAAAGCCACAATTTGTTTGACTTTTATTAGCCGTATGGTTACTTATTTTAATATAGCATAGTCAAGACATTTGGAATACTGTACTCCTGATGTGATAAAGAAGCTTAGTGCAAAATTTTCTGTTGCTGTAGCAAAGATTATGTATGCCTGTATTGGGTTCGGATTATCAAAGTTCTACTGTAATTGATAATTCAAATCACGATGTTACTATTTTTATAAAAATGATTGGCCTAATATGGTGACAAGAATTAAAACATCACAAAATGTATTATTATATGTGATAATATATACAAACTTCATTTGGTTCCAGATTTGTTTTAACAAAAACTGTGATGTCATGCATGGAGCAGTAATAGTTTTATAAAAGTTTTCTAATCCTACCTCTTCAAACATCTATCGATGTTGGCAGAGAAACTTCCTGAATATTTTGTAATAATATACATTTTTATCAAACTACGGAATGGATTAAATTAATTTTAATTTTTGTTTTCAGTTGCAACAGCAACCCAAAGCCTCCTTCTCAAATAAAACTTTTATTAGCTGGTTCAGACAGTTTCATCAACTGTGTCCTTCGGCATTATGTGGAACAGCTGTCTTCCAAACCACCCGATTGGCAGACATACATTAGATTTCTGGTAGTTCCTTTAGGTAAGATGATTATAATTATGTTTTTGATTATTTAAATATAATTAGGAAGTTAAATCAAAGCTTCCAGAAAAACTAGTTTTATCATAAACTTTATTTTAATATATATTTGATATTTAACTCTTTAATCAGTATAACTCAAGGCAGAAATTATACTGTCTTGTTAAAAAAAAAATGAATATATTTTATGTAAATGCTTGATTTTTTTTCTTTCTGGCAAAAAACCGTTGATGTTATCATCGCCGGAGTAAATGCTTGAAATTTATTTATAGGTAACAATAAAAGATAAATTTAAATTAATGAAGATTTTTAAGCAATTTAGGTATTTTGCATATAAGAGAAAATGTAATATTTTAATAAAACTGTTCTTATGTAAAAAACTAAATACCAATCAATTAAGAACTATGAACATCGCAGTACACTTGTTTGATTACATAATACATCAGTGTGAAATATTGGTATATGTTAGAGTGACGGCAGTGTAGACATTATAGAGCATGCATAATCTATAACAAATCGGAATCTCAAAACCAGGTCCACAGTTATTTCATTTACTTTAATTATAATCTATTGTCTGTATGTCTCAGAAGACTGTACATCTAATAAACAATCATGCTAAATGATGATAAAATGTAAATTTACACCATACGGTGGTACCATGAGCAGCCTTCTGTAGTTTCAAATATACTGCCATACTGATTAAAGGATTAGGATTAACCCTAGAACTATACGAGGTATAACTGTTAAATAGCGAAACTAACACTGCGGCAGAACAAGTGCGCATGCGCCAACCACCATTGACCGCCAGCTGTTTAGTGTGAAGCTTTCTCTTTAGAATGCAGTTAGTCTCGTTTGTATAACCAACACCGTTTAGTCATAACCTTCATTTCCGTTAATGTTGTTATTTTGTTTTGCTGGGAAAAATGGTTAGTGTAATAATAGAGCAACAAATTGTTGTTAAATGTCACTTCAGACTTGGAAAAACTGCTACTGAAACTTATAATTTACTGAAAGAAGTGTATGGCAGTGAATGTTTATCGTGGGCATGTGTTTTTGAATGGTTTAAATGTTTTCAAGGTGGCCGATGAGACGTTGAAGATGATTCGTTGAAGATGATTCGTTGCCAGGTCGCCCTTCAATGTCAAAAGCGGATGACAATGTCGAAAAAGTAGCTAATTTGATTCGGTCTGACCGTCGATTAAGTATTCGTGCAATTGGTGAAACTGTAGGCATTGATAAAGAATGTGTACGGCAAATTTTACGTAACAGTTTAAACATGCAAAAAGTGTGTGCCAAAATGGTGCCAAAAATTCTCATGTTTGAACAACAAGCAGCTCGCAAAAATGTTTGTTCTGACACTTTGGATGCCATTAAAAATGACCCAAATTTATTGGAAAGGATAATAACATGTGATGAATCGTGGTTTTTTACGTATGATCCGGAAACAAAGTGCCAATCCATGCATTGGAAGACCCCAACTTCACAGAGACCCAAAAAAGCAAGAATCAGAAAGTCAAAATTTAAGCAATGATGATTGTTTTGTTTTTTTGATATTCATGGGAATGTGTACCTTCACTGGGTTCCTGAAGGTCAAACAATCAATATTACTACCTTGAGGTAAACTACGTGAAAGAGTAAGGAAAAAACGACCCGAAATGTGGAAGGACAAATCATGGGTTTCCACCAAGACAATGCGCCAGCTCATTCCACGTTATCTGTCAAGAGGTTCCTGGCCAAGTACAGCATCCCAGTGTTAAAACATCCACCTTACTCACCAGACCTTACACCATGTGACTTCTATCTGTTCCCTAAGGTGAAATCTGTATTAAAAGGGACAAGATTTGAGTCCGTGGAAGCTGTAAAAGTGAAAGCAGCAAGAGTCTTGAAGGAGTTGACAGAAGATGACTTCCAGCACTGTTTCCAACAATGGAAAATTCACATGGAGCGTTGTAGAGATAAAGAAGGGGTGCATATTGAAGGTGATAATAAGTAATTATGTATAAAATTAAAATTAAATTTTTTACATAAGTCTCGTTATTTAATAGCCACACCTCTTATATTCATATTACTGTTTAAATTTGACAGTGTTGTGCCCATGTCAGCTGTAGATTTTGAAAATATTATTGCATCATAATAGTTTGGTCATGATTTAAGTTTAACAACATTGGAAAGCTTCGATAAACTGAAGGGATGTATTGTGAAAAGTAATGTACAGATGTTGGAGAGGTTCACAAGGTTTTGCAAACTATTGTTAATGCCCCTTGATATAAAATAAACTATGACTTGTGCAACAATCTTGGAGTGACCACAGTTAAAGTAGTTTTGCAAGAAAGCACGAGAGAAGGCACATGAAAACACTGAGATGATACAACTTTTAGGCAGCAAAGACTTAGGTTGTCGGCTAAAGAGGATTAAAGCTATTTGAACTGTTATAGTGAGTAGGCATATAGACTACTAATGAATAATTATATCTTTCTTCAATCTAGATGGGATTCTTCAAAGGAGGTATTTTTATTATTGCAACATAGCCACCGGACCACATTTAAATAAATAGGATTATGACTTATTCTTCCTGTTAGCGGTCTATCCACTCACCTCGTAAAGGCTACCGCGGTTTCAAAACTATCATTTCATCTTCAGGCCGTGATACAAAATGTTAAATCCTTGTGTTGAGGTCGTCACAAAGTCAAACAAAAGATACGTCACAAACACTGAGCACAATTACACGATTAAAATATGTACGATGAAATTTGGCTTGGCCAAACGACATGCGCGACTCGTACGTACATTCTGGACTATTTTTTAATGCAAAGTATATAGTTAATATATTGTATGTATAATTGTATATAGTTAAGGGTGAATTACTTGATCACAACTGACTATGTCTAGTTTATGTGAGTTGATGTATAGTAAGAGGTGATGTAATATAAGTATAGTTTGGAAGGCTGTTGATTTAGCATTTATGCCAACTATATTTTTATAAACAGTATGAACATCTTTCAGATCACAAGAATAATAAAAATCAAGCTCAGAACTTCAACTTTCCAATGTTGTTAGGTTTATGTTATTTAGTTGTTCAAAGACCATATACACAATGTGTCCAGAAGTGTTCTAAACATTGTTAATTGTAATTTTGCCACCACATTATTGTTAAACATTGGTTGATTTAAGGTTAAGCAGCAATGTGAATGTAAAATATTTAAGTTTTACTGAAATGTTATTTTGTCAACAGGAAGCAATACAGTTTGCCGCTACCTGGGCAGCTTAGATAGTGTGTACAATAGTTCATTTGTCAGTGACACTTGGAAAGATCTTTTGGAGCGTGGCGAGAGCGCTGAGTTAATTAACAGAATCCAGCGCTACTTGCAACAGGCAAATGCCACTGTGCAGTTGCCCATTGCCGAAGCTATGCTGACTTACAAGGAAAAGAGGTAATATTACAACACTGCAACCTTTCTAGATCTATTGTGTCCCCTTACTATACTCCTGAGACTCTGACTTACAGTATCTTCTCCAGTCCTAGCCTCTTATGAAGTCCAGGATTTGGAGAGGATTCTAGGTAAGTAGATTCCTCACTTCTAAGGTAGGTTAAAATCTAAACAAATATTTACTGTAGTACACAGTGGTTTATTTTGGAGAGTCTCTGTCACATTGAATGCATAAAATTAAATATATAGATTAATAAAATCAAAATTATAAACATTTTTACTAAGTTCATGGTTTTAATTAATAATTCACTTCAAATAACGAAGCCTAATTTTCTTTTTTCAACTTCATGAATTCATCAAAAATTTTGTTTGGGTCGATTTTTCTGCTATTTTTTCGTTCACTTATATTCTTCGGGTCCACACATCCGCTCTTGATTAACAAATGCGTGCGCGTACTTACTCCTGCTTACCCCCTTTCCCTACAAGGATGAGTTAAAACTTTATTTAACCTGTCTCGCTGTATGTGTGCATGCTGGATTCAGAGAACCCCCGTTTTTATATAAGGAGTAAAATTATGCCAAAGTATACATTTTTATTTTACTTGATGAGGTAACCAGTAAGCTAATAAATATTTCTTAATATTTTTCCAAGTTCCAAAAGGAGACTGCAGCTTCTCCAGCCCCCCTGATCTGCTAATAAAGTAGGCTACACAGACTAAATGTATAAGTAGCTATCTTCCTAGTTTCAGAATACTGGCTCTTCATGTAGCAATCGTCTCACAGTCTGCCAAGAGGTGATAGGAAGTTTCCTCTTTCCTTCCACAGTATCTGCAAGTTGGATCTTCAACTAAGCTAATATTCCTAATATGTCCCTTAGCGGTGCCATGTCCCATAAGGAAACCCATCACCTTATTTTTACTAAGGCCGATACAAATCTTTGATCTGCTCCTGTCAAAATCCCTGAGAAGCTCCTTGGCCTACCTTAAACCAAAGCTTAAATCTTTTATAGCCTCTTCTTCCTCTTTTAGCTTCATCTTGAAGAAGCCGTCTGGTCCAGTAACTTTGGTCCTTGCCAATTCATTTACTTTCTCATTTCCCATTTTCCCAGCGTGTACTGGTTTTCAGAGGAGTGTAACCTTGTTGCTCTGGCCAAGCTTACTTAACTTTTGCAGGGAAAGTATATAGATAGTCTGTTATTTTGTTTTTCAGTTTCAAAACAAGCTATTCAGCTTCTACATTGTTGATTACTTACTGGCTTATTAGTTTTTGACTAGCCTACATCTTCTGTTTGGTTGGGTATTTGCCAAATATTGTGTATTATTTTTTCATCTTTGTGACTTATGATTTTGATAATCATTTGTAAATTTTAGTAATATTTTTACTGCTCAGTGTAATTAGCCTTGACCGTTTTTCTTCCTGTTTTTAGTTTTATGAAAATCCTAGTGTAGTATCTAGGCCAGCAGTTCCCAAACGTTTTTGTCATGAGACTCACTTTCAGCTTGAAATTTTGGTTCACAACCCATTATAACACACACTTATTCAACTAGTGCCTGAAATAGTCGATTAGTCGATTGTTCTGCTTGACTAATCGACTAGTTGTTAATTCATAATCAGAATATGATCAGAAGATGAAGGAAACAAGAGGACAACAGCTGATGCAGTTTTAGAACAGGTCTTGTTTTTTGCAGACTCTGGTCTAAAACGGTCATCACAAAAAACGGTAGGGTGTCTACTTTTCAAATGTAACTGCATGTTACTAGTATTATTTAAACATTTCACACACTTCTTACAGAATTTACGTAAAATTTTATCTTTTTTGTTTTATCAAAATATTTCCAAACTATTGCTTTCTTTTGAAGACATTTTAATACTATTACGTAAAACAAAAACAAAAAATACTACAACAAAACTACTAAAATAACAATAGTAACTTATTCATACTATTTATTTACAAACACTCTATTTATGTACACTCTGAAATCCAGAAATCATACCAATAAATTACAAGAAAAACTTTAAAAAATCTTAATCTCTTAAAAGCATCACTCAGTCAGAGACTGCAGAATACTGTACTAAATAATTGAATAATACGTTTACTGGACTTACTTTAATATCAATTCCAGGAAGTCAACTATTTTATCTATTCAATGGAATTTGCGTTGCCAAGTTTTGAACCTGTAACAACCATACAATGAATTAAAACTTGTCAACTAGTCTATTTGATGTTTGAATCTACTCGACTAGTCAGTAGTCGATTGATATTTCCATCACTAGTAATTATTATACAGAATATGAAGATTTTTATTTTATTGTTCAAACTTATTCATACTAGCATGTCACAGTTCTTATAGTAGCTGAGACCATGTTCCTATCTCCCATTGAAGCATTGTCCTATCTCCCTGTTCACTTTATTTTAAAGATATCTGTTTTGAGTGTAACTTTACAGTTGGCAGTGAAGCAGTTTTTGTGGAATTATAGAACATATTTTTTGAGATATATATAATTTTATATTTTTTTCAATCGAGAGAACACTTAAAAAGTTTTAAGCCATTTGCCCTCCCGCAATCCTAGTAGTATGGGTGTGACGCATAGTTTGGGAACAGCTGATTCAGGCTATTTTTTTTATTTAATTTTTATGTTGGGAAACTTGGCACTTAAGAATAAGAATCGATCCACAATCTTGAAACATTGTGTATGCTTTATACACACACACACAGTCATGGCAAATGTTCAAATAGAAAGTATTCATATTTCAGTTATTAAAAAAAAATGTTAATATTATTTTCTTTTACAGCTCTGATGATGAATCATCTCAGATATTCATTCCCTTCATGAATGTGAGTATTAACACGTTTTGTTTGCTATCAAAATTTACTTGCTTAAGTGTTTTTTTTTACTGTTTTTAAGAAGTTAATGTAATTTTAATTTTCATTATAATAGTAGATTCTCTCTAACATTTTGGTATCCAGAGCCTTTAATATCTAATCCAGTTTCTCTGTTACTGTTGTACAAAATTTTCAATCAGGATTTTTAAGTCAAAGAGTAATCTAGTTGTTTTAAAAAGGTATATTTAAGAAGGAAAATCAATCATAATTTTTTTTTCATAAACTTTTTTGAAAACTGACTTAAAAAAAAATCATAAAGATAAAAGAATATTATGAATTTTACAGTTCTGATTTTATTAAAATTTATTAATTTTTAATATTCATTTTCATCACTCCAAGCAAGCAACTGCTTCCTGTAATTATTAGGTCTTGATTAGTTGAAGCCTTTCTCAATGACGTTTTTTATTTTACACTTTTTCAAAAGTCTGATTTCACCATCTTATCTGCAGCATTTTACCTTACAGAGAATGATTTATTGTTCAGAATAAATATAACTTATTCTTTTCTTTTAGGATGTGAAACTTGGTTCCCCAGAAGGATCAACCAGTGCATCTGTGGACTTGGATGAAGGAAACATTCCTTTACTTATATCTGGTTCACCTCCAAGCAGTCTGACAATTTTACCAGAAAAGAAAGTGACGCCTCCTAGTTCACCAAACATGAGCTCACTTAATATCAATCAAAGCAGGTTTGTATTGGTTCCATATTGTAGTAAATTAGTTCTACATGCTCACTAGAAATATAAAATAAAAAGCAGTACTCGGCTGTCTTTTTGAAGTGATGGAAGCAAATTTCTAAATATATTTGTTTTTTCTTAATTTTTTTTTGAAAATCTGATAGAAACTAAGTGGTTGATACAAAATTTTCAGCTTTCTTAGAAACTTTATACTGGGCGTTTTCACCTGAACAGAAAATTTTTAAAAATTTTCGTTTGCTACATTTGTTATGTTTTATAATTTTCTTTAAAGTTACTTTGTTGCAAAACAGTTATTAAAATACATAACAAAACGAAATTATAGTATAAATAATGATAGATTATTTTAAGATTTCTTGTGCTTTAAGTGATAAAGATACTTGATTTGGGAATCCTGTATTTTCACAGTGGCTAGCCATACACCAATTTGATTAACATGGTAAATGGATTTCTGTTAATATGAAACTAATATTGACAACTGACAGCTAATAAATAATAATCCTGCCAGCTTAATATGAAACACATGCTAGCTGTCAGCTAAAACTGTGAGCTTCACGTTTTTAACAGATGTTTTAAACAGATGTCAACAAATCTTAATATAGAGTAATTATGAAAATTGCAGAGCTTTTGATTTTACTATCCAAATAGAAATACCAAACCCGCATATGTTGCATCATTAAGGTTAAAGCCAACATAATATGGCCTAACTGAGCCCAGTTTATGGCCTAATTGGCTATAGGACCTCAAATAAAATCCTTGCAGTGCTGTTTTTGCTGTAATTACATATAGCAGTGATAATATGTTGACAAATTATAATCTACTTTAATTATTAATTTAGTATTTAAACAAAATTGCACAAAAATAATATAAAATGTTTACTGATGTCACAGAGAGCTGTGCGAACCTTTGGAGTTGCAGTTAGACTATTGGGTACTTCCTGGAAAGCCTAACGACATTCGAGGTGATTCCGGGGGTAAAGGAAAGTCTACATTGAAGTCCACTTTCAGGTCGTTACAAGTGGCGAGGTTACCTTTGAGTGGCGAGCAACCATCACCGCACTTTACCATCAGCTACACTACCAAGGAAAAGAAACAGAAAAGTAAGTTCTTTAAATAATGGCATGCAAAATTAATTAATATAACAAGTATCTAATTGTCTAATTTGCTATGACTTGTTTCAGTAATGAGGCTGGGAAAGAAGAAAGAAAAAGAAAAGGAAAATGAACCAAAGAACCAAGTAGTTGAAGGAGTTTTTAGACTAATTTGTTCCCCCAAAACACAAAACATTCCTCTTAAATGTAAGTATTGTTCTTGGGAGTAGAAGTTGTTAGTGATGTGGCAGAAATTATTTAAATCCATTCTTACTTTAAATATAATTTATATAGCTATTTGAGGGTTCTTTTTAAGTAAGGTTTGATTAGCTGTAGTTATGCAAATTTTATGCACCTATAGAAACATGAGCATCAGTTTCCAAAATGCCACGTGCAGTGACACTTTTTACAGTTTATATTTTGAGGTTAAATTGTTAAAGATAATTAAGTAGTCTGCTGACTGTGAAATAACGATTGTAATTTAGTTTTAACAGCAAGGTGCATAAATGCCAGAGATCTTTCAAAGATAGGCCTGGCAATATCTATGAAGAACCGCAATCAGGTAGGCCTTCTATAATCACAAGGAATCTTGGATTGCAAAGGACAAAGGAACTTGAAAAACAGAGGACAAAGTATCTCTTGTTATGTGTGCAATTGTCCTTCAGGAAGTTGAAATCAACTTACCAAATTTTAAATGAAATTAAGTTATAATTTGAAAAAACATTACATGAAATTAAAGACACATGGTACATTTTAATTTTTTGAAGTATAAAGAAAAGTTCATGATTTTCTAATACTCAGTCATTTTATACATAAGCTGGTACAGAGCTGTAAATAAAACTTAAACATGTTTCTTGTTACAGTAAGCATTGACGGGACAGAGTGGTCTGGAGTAAAGTTTTTCCAGTTATCTTCTCAATGGCAAACACATATCCGACACTTCCCCGTGTCTCTGTTTTCCAGTGTGGACAGTTCGCAACTTTAAATGTTTCATCGTAAATTAATAACAATCTGCCAAACCCACTTTGCCAGAATTTAGTATGATAATTGTGTTTACATTTTCATAAGCAATTTTGTAATGTAAAATAATTTTGTTTTAAAATTTGTAATATATAATATTCGAATGCGTATATTTGTTCTTCCAAATTCCTTTTTTAATTCACAATGTAGAATTGAGGATGGCAGATGTGATATTTAGGACAAACCCTACCAAAGTCTGTGATAATTATATTTGACTTGTGTAAAAAATAAAAAGGCCCAACTGACTCTATAGAAGACTTTTTGGTTGGCAAAGCTTGTAGATGTGTGATTTTTAGTCATTAACTGTGTTCATTTAGTGAGCAATACATATTGACTTGCACAAGTTGACATTTACGTTGTGGAATATCTGTCAATGTGGATTGTAAATTTTATAGTTAAAAAGTAGACGTTAATTAAGATAGTTTGAAATTTTTAATGTATTCATACAAATTGATATTCGTCCTAATATATTTGTGCCATTTTAGTGCAATTGTAGACATAATTGTTGCTTTAATATTTTATAGTGACTGCAATTTATAATTTAAATTTATTACTCAAATAAGATAACAGTTTTTTTCATTTTTAATAGAACTGTTTGTATGCTTTTTTAAAGAAACAAATTTTTTACGTTGAAAACAAATATTTTAAATTTGACTAAATATGTTCGCTGAAGATATTTAATCTACCATTTCAAAAATGTAGTACCTCCAAAACTTAACTACAACAAAACATTTGCTGCTACTTAGATTTAATTGGATTACAAATTATTTTATAAAATACTCATAATTTAAAAATAAATTAAAAAGTATTTAAAAATAATTTTTTATCAAAAGCAGTTTGAATAAATAAAGTCTAAATGTTAAAGTGTTTTTTGAGCTGAACTGTATAAACTTGTAAGTTATACTAAAACAAATCACTTGTCAACCCTAGATTTATAATATAATATAAAAAATAAATTGATGAATTGTAGCAATTACGTTTTCATAGTAATGTAGTTTATTGTTATCTTATTAAACTCTTGGTGTTCGGTGGAGCATTTTATGGCTCGTGGCATTCTTTTTTGTCAACTTGGATTTAATTATTAAGCTCCTTTCAGCTCGCATAATACTTTTGAGACTTACATTCTGGTTTTTTCGTGATTGATATTGATAAACAAATAAAATGATTTGTGTCTATATGAGACACATTTTTGGCTCTAAAAGCAATTACCGCCTTCTGGGCTGAGAGTACAGCTGAGCCAGATTTGAACCAATTTTGATTCTGAGCAGATAATTCCATGAGCTACAGAGATGGTCTGCCGATTAGTAGCACATTTTAAAATGTTACATTCCAAGTGCCAAAGGTGGATAAAAGCTATATGTTTTAAAATTATGTGAAAAAAAGATTTAGAAATTTAAAGACAGATAATTTTATTATACCTTTTTGCAGTTTGTTTATGTTGTGGTTTACAAAACACATTTACTAAGTTCATGTTACTTATTTAATTCTAACTGTGAAACATTAAATTGAAACATTTATTAAAAGTTATCAAATCGAGACATTCTTCAGCATAATTTACTCAGTTCGCTATACAATATAATTAATGTGTTTCTAATTCATTTACAAAAATGTCTGTTTAAAAAAATTATACCATCAAATTCTGTTCTTGTCTGTTACGTATTTAGAAAAAAATATTTCTTTTGTGAAATATAACATGTAATCAAGTAAGTACTCGATGATGAATTATCATGTTCGTGGTTTAAAAATTAACAATATTTTTTATCTACGATTTTATAAATTGATTGTTAGTGAAAGTTTAAAATATGTAGCCAGTTTCTATAAAGTAAAAAAATAACACTAACTTAAAGAAACATATGTTCATTTCTTAAAATATGTTTAGGAATAAAATATGTTTAAATTATTACATATACAGTTTTATTGATCGCTATCTTTTAAAGTTTGAAACATTGTCAGTAAAATATTTACTTTCAGGTAAATATAACTATATAATATACACTGTTGGCAATAGAAATTCACTATAGCAATATAGTTAAAGGATACAATAATTAATTATCCATATCAATATAATTACGGTTGTGCATTTAATTTAAGGATCAGTAATTCGTTATGATATAGTATTATTATAGATTTATTATTTGTATTATAACACATTTAATACTCAATAAAAATGTAAATTAAGAGTAAACACATCACTTGTGTTTAAGTGTAGGATTGGCTGTTGATAAAATTAAAGAAGCAAAACTTTTGGTACCAAATTTGTTGGCTTCAAAGAGTCGCAAAAATACAACATGCATGAGATGATGCAATTCAATAAACTGAAGTAATACATTCATGTTTTGTTAATTTTATTTTATATTAGCTGTGATTCAGATCTTCATCTTTTCACAGCTTGTTTTTTTTTTCAGATGTCTTATAGTGATTTATTGTGATTTCCCAACTTTCAGTTCTATAACTGTTACAAACTGTATGTAAGTGTGTTTTTAATTATACTTTCATATTTGTATCTCATTTTTGTCATGAAGCTAATGTCAGACAACTGTTTATGCCTTCACAAATGTTCAAACTGTTCATGGCCTGCAACAGCCATCCAAAGTTTAAAAAATAGTCCATATGAGTCCAACTGTTAAGAAATATTTTAGAATTGTTTGTATTTTAGGGGGACGTTTTAGTTTTATATCTAATTAATTAAAGTTCTAATGTATGACAGATTACAGAGACTCTATTATAATTTTATTTAAATATATACTGGTACTGGTAATTTCTTGTATTAGTAAAAAAGTGTGTTCAGTTGTTTTATGTATTTTTTTTATTAATAAATAATATTAAAACAATATGTTCTTCAAGCACTTCAATGGTATGTAAAGTTATATCGTGAATGAATTGTTTTCAAATTTTATTAATGAATTTAATAAAGAATTCCTGCATAATTAACATTTATTAATAATAAATTGGTTATAGCCCACAAAATCAAATATTTAGACTAAATTTTAAAGGCATATATATATATATATATATATATATATATATATATATATATATATATATATATATTCTGTTACCTTTTACTATATGTTTTTTATTAATAAAATATTGCAGGTCAATTTTTTAAGCATAAAGTATAACAAAATAATTGTGGCACACAGCTGTCTTGCTGACATGGTAAAAACTAATTTCCAAAAGTATTTTTTATTAACCTTACTCTTTTTGAAATTTTGGTTTCACCATCATAAATCAGCATTAAAATCTGCATGTAGTACTATTTTAAACATTCATATCATATTAAAAATATGAAAATGGACTTGATTGCCATCAAAATAGTTCTCAATTTCAATATTTTGTAAAATTATTTTTTTAAAAATATGACACAAAAGTTAGGTCAAATTTTTTATAAATTTGACACAGCTGCTATTTTTAATTTGGTTAACGAACTTGTTCAAACCAAATAATTATCATAATCGTATTTTGTGCCACTTGAATCAAATCAGTCCATAATTTCAAATGAGTGTGGTTACGCACGCACGCACACATACATATATATATATATATAAATTTTAACAACTTCCAAAAAGTGACCTAAAAGTCAGGATCGGTACTTATTTGAAGGTTCCATGTTTGAGTCTTACCATGACGGTCACTCCAATAGCTCATTTTTCCATTGGAAATTCATTTGTAATGTTTCAAATTATTTCTAAGCATCTCAGAATAATTAAACATTTTGGTTGTACATTTACTTTTTAGAGCACCATCTTTTACTACATTTAATAATTTCATAATGTATTTTCTGTCTAACTTCAGTTGTCCATTACAGCTGTCATTCAAAAGAATTTTCAGTTTTAATTATTACAATTTGTGATCGTATAAGGTATGACTGCAGCAAATCTGTATAGGTTAGGAAAGGAGTTGACAGACTTTCTCAAGCATCACCCTTAAGAATCCGATCTATTCAGCATAGTAGACACAGAGATCTTGTGATTTGATTTGAGCTATACATAATTTGAAAGCAGAATAAGGTTTATTCAGAAATGCAGATTTAATGAATAATAAAAGCATTGTTATTACACTGTGCATTGGTTCACTAGGTGAAAACAATTCAGAACCATTTTTTACAATAATTAAAATAACAAAATTCACTGGATCAAGAAAAGCCAATATTAAATCAACAGAATACAATTTCTAAAGAACACTAAGTGGAAAAATGTTACTTTTTTCTTTGCTTTTACTTTCCGGAATAAAAACTGTTTTTTTAAAGTTTATATAATTATTACTTTATAAAAAAAACTAATATTGAATTGTCTTAATACAAAACAATTTAGAAGCAGCTGTTTGCAACTGAGTTACGCAGTAGCTAAGCAGAAGTTTGCATCTGATGTTTTTCTTGGAAGATGTATGATTTCAATAGCGAGGATAGCTATGTTCTAATAAAACTAACAATGCAGATTTATATTTTGCGATTAAAGGATATTTGATATTGGTTTTTTATTTCTCTAAACTTCCCTTTAATTTTGTTAATTCTTGGTCTTTTTTTTAACTGTATGTACATTTTTTATGGCGAATTTAAAACATTGTGGTACAAAATAGTCCACAACACAAACTGCACACAAATGTGCAGTTAAAAGGTTTCTCAGTGAATTGACACAGTATTCCATTGCTTGTATGAGAACAGTTCTAGTAAAGATCAACCTGACTTTTTAATGATATGGTCAGAATCAAGATTTTTAGTCCTTTGACACCATGTTACAAGTATGTTTTGTTCTTTAAGCAACTAGTTCACACAGTAATATTTTTATGAATTAAATTTGTCAACTCAATTCTGTTGGAATCCCTCTCTCTAAAATTAGCAAAACTTCTCTATTCAAAGTTGTCATCTTTCTAAATTTTATAGTATTTACTAGTTTTATGAAAGATCTGCCAAATAAAAGGAAAACTGCACATTTTAATTACCGCTAAATATTATATTTTAGCACGATATGTCAAATTTCACTGGTTTGATAAACCACTGTGATTTGAAGAACCTCTGGCAAATAAGGTTACTTTGCCAAATAATAAAAAAATTGTAACTTACTGATATTTTTTGTAAATAAATTATGTTGAAATGTAAATTGATGTAAGACTATTTATGTCAACTGAGTGTCTTTAAAGGTGTAATCCTCGTGTAAACAAAATACAGTAAATTCTTTAAAAATTAGAACGGCGAAGAATTAAAAATAAAATATAAATGTCAAAATAGGTAATACTTTTATTATATAAACAGTGATATTAAATGTTTAAATACCTAAATGGACATAATTTATAAATATTAAATAGTCGGTATCTATTTCTGAAATGTTAGATTACATGGATTACAAATAAATATATTGTTACATTGTAATAATTGAGTTTTGTATTTTCCTGTCTGTTATTATTAACTTAATATTTCTATTTAGTGTTTTTCGCTTGTGTTGATTTTGTTTGTGAGGCTGGCTGTCATAAAAATCTTTACAGGACTAATCCAAGCTCTTTTACTCCTCCAAACTGAAATCTGGCACATAGATTCTGTACCAATATAAAAAACATTTAACAAATTTTAGGGTTACCCATACTGTGCAACAGCTTTCTCATATTTGAAAAGTTTGAACCTTATAGTAGAACAAAGTAAACTGGACTGCTTGTTTAGCAATTGAACAATTTGCTAAATTGTTTCAGCCATCCAAACAATTGCACTGTTTGTCAATTGTTCTTTCAAATTATTTCTAAGCATCTCAGAATAATTAAACATTTTGGTTGTACATTTACTTTTTAGAGCACCATCTTTTACTACATTTAATAATTTCATAATGTATTTTCTGTCTAACTTCAGTTGTCCATTACATTAGTCGTCCATTACAGTTGTCCATTAATGCACATAGTCAACACACAATCATATATATACATATTTTATTGACATTGATCAAAAGTGTGTTGACATTGTCTGAAAATTTAAATACCTGTAATTTCTTCCAAAAAAAAACTTCAATCAAAGTTAGATGTTTTATGCATGAAACAAGGGGTAAAAACATTTATCAAATTTCAAGGTTAGTTATAGTCATTATCACTGTTGCTTATCCGTTACCTATAACTCTTAACATCTTTTTCTTATTAGAAAAATGTAAACCATACACTTTTACAAAGGGAAGTGGGTTGTTCATTTAGCAGTTGAACTATTTTATAAATCAAACCTGTGTTGTCATCTGTAATTTTTCCAAAAAGTGCATTTTCAATCAAGTTAAACATGTTATGGAGGAAATAAGGGGAAGCTTCTCGATCTGAAATTCAAAACCATATTCAACGAATTGTAAGGCTAAACAATCAATCTGACTGCACAAACTTCCTCATTATCACAATATCATTAATAAGGAAGGCTGAGTAAAAACAATTTACCTTAGTTTATTATAACAAACTCTTAATATGGTAAATATATCTTCAGTCAAAATTTTATTTGCAGTTAAAGAAGATTTGATCAAATTTGGTAATCCCACAAGATTCTAAAATTTACTTTCATATTTTCTGTCACCAAGTTGCTTAATTTACCAATTACACAATCAAAATGCGGGGGACAAAGTTGATCGCGTCCGCAGCACACTTTAAGCTGTACGTGTCCCCTGGGTAGTGCTAAATGATCAGCAATGATGGCAAATGTTTCCCTGGCCTCTACTGGGAATCAAGATCAAAGATGGCGTGAGCCAGCGGAAGCCATTGGAAAACAACAATCAAAATGCATAATGTAAAGTAAAACTGAACTGTGTTACAATGTAAATCATGTGGACCAACTAACACTAAAATATTAGATTTTTACTATGATGGTTTATTTAAGTCGCAGAACAATAAACAATATGGAGCTGCTTGAATTTGGGGCCATTGATTGGACTCTGATCTTCCTGCATTGATTCCTTATGTGCACATAGTTGACCAAACACAATGACTGGTTTTAATAAAATTTGATATGAAGTTATAGTTTGCCCTTATCTTGGGACTACACAAGTGAATGTGACAAAACCACAGAAATGAGGCTGAATTGTAGAAATGACTAAGCAGAGGAGGTATCTCCTTCCAGGATCTTGAGAGCACAGTCGCTACAGGTGGAAGTGTCAGAGAGGATGCAAGGAAAAGCTACATATCAGGAATGCTGCCTGTTTCCAGCTCTATGCAATATTGCGCAACAGAAACATTTCACAAAAAACAAAAATCCACATATTTAACACTAATGTCGTCTGTCCTATTTTCCAGCGAGACTTAGGAGATGGACCGTCGCAGCATACCACAGCTTCAAGTGTTTGTGGCACATCATGAGTGTACTTTGGCCCAACATTATCTCAAAGGAGCAGCTGTGTGAAGACACAGGTCAGCTAAAAATTTACCTGGAGATCCAGATAAGAAAGTGGTGGTGGCTCGGTCACACACTCAGGGAGATCAACGTTGCTACATTGGAGTCAAACCCTCAAGGTATACGAAAAAGGTGACAACTCTGGCACCTCAAGAAGGCACTGGTAAGAAGGATCTGGGATAGCTGAGGGAACTGGCTCAGGACCAGAGATGGCAAGCTCTTCTGGATGCCCTAGGCTCCCGCTAAGGAGTTACAGGAGGTGTAGTGCAAGTCGACATGATTTGCTAAATATTAACCAATTAAAATTTTGATAAGCATAATCAAACTTAGCCTTACAATAGATTTTAATAATCATGTGCCTTTATTTTATTAAAATCATAGTGATGACTGCATAATTCAGTAGGTCCACTTATGTCATTTCTACTTAACTAGTAATTTCATTTAAAAGTCAACACACAATCATGTATATACATTTTTTATTCAAAACGATAGTGGTGTACATATTTACATAAAAAGTAATTCAACCCTGATTTATTCACCTAACCATTATTATAATTTTTATATATATATATATATATATATATATATAATTCTAACTACTAATACAAAAATATATAGAAAAAATTGTTCACCATCTGGCAGTCATGGCAACTTTCTCTCCATCGAGATATATTACTTTAACTTTTTAACATACTGACATTTTAAAAAAAATCGATTAAGAAGATAAGAAATGCAAAAAGTATGAGAAGAAAACCTTATCTCACAATTAAAATAAGACATGACATGTTATTTTGTTCTGTTATGGCAAATGAAAATATCAATTTGCAGGTCACGTGGTTGAATTTATTAGTTTTTGCTTAATAATAACAAATAAACATGTTTAAAAGTTTGGAAAAAAAAATTACAACTAATTTCTGTCACGTTGAAAATTTGACTAAATTAAATTTCATTAATGTATCATATTTCCACACATATTATATTACATTTTAACAAATATAATATATACGGATGAAATACCTTTTTTTGACTTTTATTCATGTTAATTGGTTGTTAGCAAACAAAAATAAATTACTATATTATATCTTTCAGTACATACCAAGGTTATCAATTCTTTACTTAGGTTATCAAGAATAAATTAATTTACCTAATTATACTAATTTTTTTAAACATGTAAATCTGTTTTTAGGAAGCAAAATTAAACAATACGGAAATATTTCAAATGATAAAAAGTCGCTTGTGTTTTCCAAACAGTGAACAATTACCAAAACATGTTTATATATATATATATATATATATATATATATATATATATATATATATATATATATATATTAAACAATGTGATGTAAATATAATTCAGAATGTCTTAATTTTTTACAAAATTCATTTAAGCAACCACAACAAATTCTAACAAACAACAAATACTTTACAAATTCTAATTTAGCCACCATTATAAACTCATAACCTTTAACAATCCTGTAATCTAATCTATGTGCAATAATATAAAAATATATAATTAATTTGTTACTGTGCCCAATCACATTCCTTATTCTCTTTCCATTTTGCTTTAACGTCACTGCTGACATATTCCTCTTTCTTCCACACAGGAACTGATGCTTTCAAAGAATCTATAGCAAAACTAACAGCTTCCAGGCTATCCTTGCGGTGAGGGGAAGATATTGCAATCACAACACTTTCTTCTGTCACTCCCACTTCACCCAACCTATTCATAAAAATAAAATTGTTAATTTTTTAGATTAACTGGACAAAAGAAAATTCCAAGTTAGTTAAGAATAAGAATTATTAACTTAATATAACTTTTCTTCTATTTTGAAAAAAAAATCAAATATTTGTGCAATATTCCCCTTTATATGGTTGCAGTAATATTATTCCATTGCTTGATTTTTGTAAAGCAGTTAATACATTTTTACAAAATGGCACTTCATGTCTATTTATCCTAGAACAAGAGATATTAAAACTTTAATATATTTACCTGTGATAAATGGCAATGTTTTCAATATCTGGCCATTTTTTACGTACTTCAGAACACACTTTTTTCATAGATTTATTTGCCATTGTTTCATAAGCTTCATATACTAACTGGGCTACCTGAAAAAATATTAAAGTACAAAAAAATGATTTGCATAAATAATTTAATATTACAAAACAAATAAAAATCTGTTTAACACAATATTGTCATTCATATCCGTACTCTTGCTATAACCAGAATTATTAATCACATTCTTGGTTGTCTGACAGATAATTTTTACAAAAATATACACTTTTTCAAAATATATGTCACACTCGTTAAACTGTAGGTCATCTAAAAGTAGTTTAAAAACAATACAAACCTTTTTTCGTGACTCAATATATTTTTATTTTGCTACTTGTCTTTCATTCAAAGTTTGAATTCCAATCTGGTTTGCTTATATATTTTGGAGCGTTCACCTGCAAAACAGCCAAATGGTTTTCGATTTTCTTGTGTTTCATGATAATTTCTTTCTCTAGAAATCCAAGTCCTCACTGATCAATGCACAGCCAAAACTATAGTAGCTATAGACTTTATATTTTTAGAGTACCTTACTACCACCTTGTAGTACACCTGTACTACAAAACAATTTTGCAATATTCAACCCCTAAAGGGGTAAAAATAAGGTAATTTTTTTTTTTTTTAAGGCAAAAGCATAGTGAGTCTATTATCGCCTCCCTAAATATAGGTGTGAGTGTAAAGTGTTAAAGTCGCAAGTGTAGTGTTCTGCCAGTGTGTGTTAGACTCGGGTGCCGCGAGGAACCTCTAAATCCTCTCAATAGGTGCAGCTAGTTGAGAGTTACTCCATACTCCCTGCGGGGAAAATGGAGTAGAACTGTTTTAATTTGGAAAATATATGTTTTTGGTTGGATCTTCTTGAAACTTAACAATTACTTTCAAACACAAGTAATGAAATATATTTTTCACTATTTTTCAAAATGCATCACCTAAAGAGATTTAAAGGGGTATAAAAATTTGCATTGGGAAATTTTTTTTTCAGTCATCCTAGATACATACTGTTTCAGCATTTTTTCCTAATTCATCCCCTAAAAGAATAAAAATATAGAAAGAGGTATAAATGTTTGCATTGAGAAAAAAATATTTTTTTATCGATTTTCTTAAACAAAAAATTCCTAAAACACAAATTATGAAACACATAATTCAGCATGTCTCCTAAACCATCTTCTAAAGGAACAAAAATGAAATAAGAGGTATAAATGTTTGCGCTGGAGGAAAATATTTTTTATCAGATTTTCATCAAACGACAAAAATATTACAAAATGTCTAAAATTCCAAAAACATATTTCAGCATTTTCCATAACACCCTATGCAACTCCTACCTGTTTGGCCCTATTTTTCCAAATAATACCCTGTGACCACTGAGTGGCTGAAATATTAATAACCCCCTTCCTATAAAGGTTAAATGTTTGCAGGCGAAGTGTCAATTTGCAAAATCAATTCTATGAAAAAATAAATTAGCAAATTATTAACAAACAACAGATAGATTTCCAAACTTACAATTGCATGGGTGAAGCTGCAACAGGGGGCACTAATATATAATATAGGAAAATGATTGAATTATTAATAACTTAATGATAATCCTGAATACCTGAAATCCATCGCAATTATCTCTTGTTGTTCCAACAAATAAAGATATTGCTCCACATTTTGGCGACTTGACAATATCCATAACTTCTTCTACTTTGATTTTTGACTCTACCAATTTAACAAAGTCCATTTTAAATATGTTTAACCTGCAAAAAAGATGAAAAAGAACAGTAGTATTCGGTAAAATATTGTCTCGACCATTCTCGGGACCATTGGAGTGACAAAATAAGACAGATAACAGAAACAGACCATCTATACTTTTGGTGATCAATAACAATAACATGTTCTACTCTGTTCATAGCACAGGATGTTTCATTTTTATTACTACTTTTGAAAACGTAATAAAACTAAAATTAGATGATATGATTGTTTTATGATTATCAATGTTTCCTTACGATAGAAATTACTGTCAGCTGTCCTAAATAAGTCATGTCCAGTTACAGTGTTGTATTTTCTCTAGATCATTACTTTTATTATTTATTACAAATTATTTACTAAGAACACTGTTTAAAAATGTCAGACAGTAGAATTCACCTGATAGTTAACCAAGACTCTACTGTAGCTCTTTCCCTATAAATGCAATTTGATTTTGCCTGCTTCACAAATGGTCTAATTTCATTTCTGAACCTTTGCAACTCTAACACTTCACATTCATTAATTTAAAATGTGTGTGCATTAAAATGTCTGTGAATTGTTTACAGTCTCATTATCTTGTTATTAGTATACTCCTTGAGCCTGATTAAATAAAATGAATAAATTTCAGTGAACTTAATTTAAAATTATTATGAAGTACATATTATAGTACTTTAAATAGATATATTAATATAAATGTTTTAACCCTTTAAAGAGTACACTAAAAGTATAACTATGAGTAAGGATGTCATTCACTTATATAATATGAATTGAGTAAGGATGCCATATTACGTCTTCATTATTTTTTATCTTAACACAGAAATTATTATTTCAAAAATTATATAAATGGAATAAAAGAAGATAATATGAAGTTATTTTATAAACCCGTCATACATTAGTACATTTTCCTGCTAAATATAATAATAAACTCATTGTTGAATGACAATTGGGCGTTCCTGGAAAATGGAATGGTTTTGCAGTGTCAGTATATTGTGATTTGTGTAATATTGGCAACTTGGCGTTAGTTATTATCCTTCTGGCGGTATTCGAATTGATGTGCGTTAGTAAAGAGAGTTTATTTCAATATTGTATTGGTTACTTTTTTTAATTTTTATTATTTTTCTGGTTGTTTTTTAGCTGTAGTTTTGTTATTATTGTTTTTTGTTACAATTTACATTTATTTGATATTGTCATATTACATGTTCAACTTAAAAAAAAAAAATGGCTAATGGATTTATCGCCTTAGCCTGATTAGGCAAATTGTAGAAGTACATTACATGCCTAAAAAAGATCAGGTTTCTTGACAAACAGTCCACAATGATAGACATCCGTTGTGGCTCACAGGACGTCATTTCATCTGACCTCTACAAACAAGTAGTGAATGAAAAAAAAATTCAAAGGAAGTGTTATGTTTGTTACAGCATGAAAACAAAGGGACAAAAAAGAAGAAGATGCTTTCTTTGCAGTGTAGCGCTGCACTGTGTGTATAGAGTATATCTATGTTTTGTGGATTATCACACAAAGAAAATATATAAAACAAATTATTTTGCAAAAAAATACTAAGCATTTTTATTTTATATTATTAAATTTATAACAGAAATGTAGTAGAATTTACAGATCTAATATCAACATAACTTTAAACCGTTGTATGTATTTGTAAATGTTTATGTATTTTTACAATAAAATAAATGAGTTCGGATTAATTAAAAAACAATTTTTTTTTACTCCATTGTGATAGTTTTGATGTTAATATGCTTACTCACTCTGATCTCAGCTTTAAAGACATCTTATGACGTCTTTACTCACCAAAGGATTATGCTACAATTAATTTATATTTTTTCTGAACATCCATACTTTATGAGTTAGACTAATGAGGACCATGGATCAGTATTAATGGAAAGGATAAAGCTTACGGTAATAAGTACATTCCTGAACTGGTTGTACGACCTTGAACTGCTTAGTCCAGAAACGTAGCAGACTGACTGGTTAGTGTCTTAGTCATTTTTATTACCAAACCACCATAGAATATAAACATAAGCAAACAATCATTAATTGGGGATGAGCTAAAAATCATTACATACATGTAGGTTGAGGTATTAACAATCTAAAATTTTAAACAGGACTAACATCTCATTATCACATAATTTAAAAAAAACATCCTGAATCTATATTAAAAAGGACTGGAATAGTGACAATTATTATAACTGGGATACTGCAATTGAAATGCAATCCCCACTTGCCAAGAACAACTTGATCACATGGTAACAAACAAAAATGTCTACTATGAAAATTAAGCAGGCGTCTTAAAAACTCATATTTACTGCAGATTACCGCCTATAGCTACAAATATTCATAAATTCTGTAAAACTGAGTTTTGAGGATGCGTCAATTTAATAATTTTTGCAATAAAACGTTTTAAATACCCAATGTTAAATTTCAAAAATGCATACATGAAGAAGAAATGTGAAGTTACAAAAAAGTGAAAATAACAGTGACACATATAACCTCAAAATTACTAGGAGTAAAAGTGGATAACAAGTTTTTAAAAAAGAACATTAGACGGCGTTTACAATAGTGTTAACCTAACTCGACTCGGCTGTTGTATTTAATAGAATGTGTATTATTAATGATGAAAAAATTTTCTTTTTTTTAAAAAAAAAAGTTGATAACCCAATTCAATTTGACTGTTGTATGTTTAATGTAACTCGAATTGGCTATGGGGTATTTAAAGAAATTTGTGTTAGTAATGAAAAAAGAACTTGATAATCTAACTCGACTCGGCTGAGGGTGTTTCTCTGTTCTTATGTACATAACTCATATTCCTTAAAAAGTACTAACCCTTGTAACTAATGTCATGGCGGATTGTAAAATGGACGTCACAATATAGTTCCGTAATAAATGGCTAAAAATTATGATTTATCATAATCAATTTAATCTTCTGGGGGTTAATTTCTCTCAACGAAATGATATAGCACATAATAAAAGCAAAAATCATTACTTTTGTGAAAGTCCCAGTCAGAAATACCATAAATTCTAAAAACTAGTATGCACAATTAATCCTTAGGTTATCAATGTGGTAAATGCAAAAAGAAATAACCTTACCTCCACTAAGTGGTGGAATCACTGCAACTTTATCTCCTTGTTTTAAAACAAGTATTTCATCTTCAGTAACAAATTCTTCATTAACTGCTAGTATAACATTATGTTTTATTGATTCCAATGAAAAATGAAGAACTATTTCATTTAATAAAGTTTTATAAGGCACAACTGAGTTAACTAATAAATCAGCTTCCTTTTTACCAGATAGTTCTTTAGCTTTAGCAAATAACAATACTACTACAGAAACTGACTGCATTACAACATTACCAACAAATTTGATTTAACTATTTACTAAAATTATAAAAACATAATTAATTCAAAATTTTTTATGGATTCACTCTGAGAATCTATACAACGAATTTCTTGCACTCATTGCAGTCTGGTCTCATTAAGTAACAAGGCCATACCTCTTATTTGTTTCCACTTAATGTTATCTGGTGGTTACCCATTGTTGTGTAATGAAATTTAGCCTTGCCTAATACTGTAACTTTTTTTCATATGAACTTTTTATGTACCGGCAGTGTCTCCACCGTGGGAAAATATTATGTCCTAAATTTCCCTCTGAAAACGTATTAGATCTGATAAGAAAAGTAAAAGTTTTTTTTTTAAAAATAATTAGATTAGTATTAATAACAAAGTTTAAAATACTGTATTTGACACTAGTAACAAAAATCAACTGTTTAACAGTAATTTCCAATTTTTAAAATTTACCTTCATTTCTGGTATATTATTTTAGTCAAAAATCTAATCTAGACATTGATCAAAGTAAAACTACTATTGTTTTTTTACTACTGTACACTGTAGTATAAATATTAACGTCACCGGTTAAATTGGAGGACAATTTTAATGAGCACCATCATAGCTCTCTGTATATTAATTAAGAATATACAGTACTGCAAGGCCAGCTGTTCTTTGAACTACAAGTAATAATATCATAGAAACGACAGTGACAAACATACGAACTACATAGCAATAAGTAAAACAGATTGTCCGACTAAAACATTAGATTAATCTCTAGAACCAAATTATTATAACTATGTCTAGGACCAACGTAATACTGGATAAGACATTTAACAATTTACTGTACCATACGATATCTGTTACATCATGTTACATTCTCTATATCATAGATGAAATATTTATCAATGCTCGAATGATGTGTTGTTTTTCGTAAATCTACAAAATACTTTAACGTAAACGTAAGTAGTTCTGGTCTAATTTAGGCCTGAGTTTATGGTGTATTGACGTTAAGTTTTTCTGATAAAGTTTGTGATAACGTGTTATTATAATAAAATCAATTCTGTACTTCCTGATAAAATATAATTCAATTATGTGTCAATAACATTCAATAAAATTTACCGTATCTTAACAGAGAATTAAATTAACGACTTTTGTTATAAAATAGTAACAAACATAACCTATATAGGCCTATGGTGAGTTAAGATTATGAATATTGTATAACATTTTCCTAGCAATGTATAGTTTCATAGGTTCAAAAAATAAATAAAATAAGAACAAAGTAAATTTATTTTAATTTTATGAATTATTATAATACTGCTTCAATAAAAGTTAACATTTTTAATCAACAAGGGACAGTAGGTTCTAAATTGTTCCTAATTAATTCATTTACTTAATTAATAAATTCATTTATTAGTAACAGTTAAGTTATAGCGTAGGTTATGACAAAATAACTTGCTTGTGATAATTGCTGTTATTTTTTAATATAGTTTTAATATATGTTCAAAACTTGTTTAACATTAGTCTGTTAAAAAAAATGATTTGTAAGGTTTTATGGTCGGTATTTCTGCTTGTTTGGATCTTATGCTAAAATAATGGCTTCAACAAAATTGTTTGTTGTATTATAAACCTTATTATAAGCTAACACATATTCACCTGCGGAAAATTCAATTTATTACAATAATTTAAGATTTAAAGCCCATTAAATGAAACTACATTGTGATGTCATTGCTATTTATTTACTGGGAATGTGCTAGATTTACCACACGAGATTACTTGGCCTATGTCACTCAGTGAGGTATTGCTCATGTGCATTATCACATTGAACCGAGTCAATGTAGCCAACACCCAACAGCTGAGTCGTTAGGTTTTTAAATTGTTTTTTTAGTAAAAAAACCGAGTTGAATTAGGTTCAGAAATTTTTTTTAAAAAAAGTTTATATTCTTTTCATTATTAACAAGAATTTAATTAATTAACTGTTTTTGTGATAAGAAACATGTTACTTTCATTCACTAATCATTTTGAGGTTATGTTTGTCACTTTTTTCTAATTTCCTTTCTTTCCGCATTTTATATTTTAGATTATTACTATTAAACATATAAAAGTGTTTTAATGCAAAAATTTGTGAAAATGACACACCTGAAAAAGTAGTTTTATCTTATGTTTGTACTGCTTTACAGTGTTTTTCATTTAATTATTAAAATTCTGTTCATTTAGACTAAGCCTAATGGGCAGGTCATTCAGTATTACATAATCATGTAAAGTCAGTATGCAATAGCTGAATATATTGATTCTTTACAGGAATAATTTTATTTTTATAATTTTCTATTTATTAAGCCTGCTGTCATAAATGTTTACATTTATAAATAAAAAGTAGCAGGTTCTGTTGTTCACTGTTACAACAAATACTTTCAGAGGAGGAAATCAGTTTTTATGGGATATATTAACAATAAACTTTCTGAATGAACTTATTTGAAATGCAATTCCAATTTGCCAAGAACAACTTAATCATAGGGTAGTGTAAAAATTAAATTTATAGTTAAACCATATTTAAGAGATCTAATATTTCTACAAATATTTGTAAATAATAATTTTTGCAGGTTGAAACTATTACATAAAAATATATATTAAAAAGTAAGCAGTCAACTAATTTAAAAACATGAGCTTACTGTAAATCTTAAATAAATTATTTATTGTTAATGTGATGTAGACATTATTTTAATTAAGTTTTTTGTTTTAATTTTCTTCCATTATTTTATTTTCTGTTTTTCTTACCTTTTGTTACCTATTGTAGTGTTGCTATTATTGTAAGTTTGTGTTTGGTTCATGTCAGGGTTTTTTACCATTGTGACATTTGTTTAATGTTTTTACGTTTACTTTTTTGTTATTCTTTATTTATTTATTTTACAGATGGGATAATGAATTATGGACTGATTTCTTGTAACACTTTACTTTGATGGTTTTTTTTGCAGGAATATTATTAGTCTTATTAAAATCATATTAAGGCTAACCCTATTAGCCTACTTTTATAAACTAAATTTGGTTTACATGCATTACTATACACTTTCAATTAGGCAAGATAAGTTTTATTGTACAATTTGAGTTTCTACTGATTTTACAACCAAATAGTAACCTACCTTTGATGTATGGCCACAAGTGAATGTTTTAATTACTTCATTTTCCCTATTGTCCTCTTATTTTTTAATGTTGCCTAATTTTAGTTATCAGTCACATAAAATTAGCACTAATTATGCTAGGGTACTTTCTCCCAATCTACACCAATGTTGCAAATGGGAATAATAAAATTGATATAATGATTACCTTTTTTTTCATAATTTTTTGTTTTAATACTTATTTTCTTTAGTTATTTTGGAATACATCAAAAATATCATGCTAATGACTAGTCTTTTTAATATTAAAAAAAAATTTATATATATAAAATTTCTAATTAAAAATTTTTAAATAAAAATTAATTAAAATAATTAGTTTATTCAGGAATTAATTATTTTAGGCTAATATTAAGAAGAATGTGCAACTGGGCAATACACATTAAGATTCCTAACTTATAAATAATTTATAATAATAAATTAGGCTTAGTCTTTTTATTATCATATGTTTAAGATTTTTTAAATATTGATTTCAGTTAGTAAATCTGTTAAACATAATTGTAATCTGCCAAGCTACTAATCAATTTAATTGTTTTTTGTATTTTTAAATCTTGATCAAATAGTGACAGTAAAGCTTTCTATTTTATGTTATTGATGTTAATAATTTATTTTTTTTCAGAGATAATGGGTCTCTGCAAGTGTCCTAAACGAAGAATAACAAATCAGTTTTGTTATGAACATCGAGTTAATGTTTGTGAAATGTGTATGGTTACAAATCACACAGCTGTAAGTTTCAAATTAAAAAGTAACTGTCACATATTTAAGTTTAAAAAAAAAATAAATTGAAGTCAAAAACTATTTTGAACACAAATTTAAACAGTATTTTACAAGACAGTATTTTACGAGTCCTTGATAAAAACTAAAATTCAATCATTATAATATCTGAGTTATACGCTGTACACTCAATACACGTAAAAAGCTGTGTGTAAAAGCCTAGGTCATAAATTATGGGTAATGGAGTTTTGATGTATAGAAAATTATGCAGTTAGTTATAGTTTTCAATTTTACAATTTATTTTCTCTGTTTAATCAAAATTGGAAAGTAAAATAAACTTATAAGAAGTAAACTCATAATTCTTTAGTATTATTTACAAATCATTAAAGTTATCGGTGCTGGGTTTTAAGTCAGCTTATTTCGTTTTTCTACAAAACTATTTTTGTTACAGTGCACTGTTCAGTCATATCTAAAGTGGCTTCAAGATTGTGATTATGATTCTTTGTGCCAACTTTGCAATAAGGATTTATCTTCAAAAAGTGTTGTCCGTCTTACTTGTTACCGTAAGTATTGTAATAAATAAACTGTCATGAAATAATGTTCCGCTTTAATATTTAAAAGTAGATGTAGTAAAAAAAACACTTTAAATGAAACATGTAACATATTTTGTCTTTTTTGGCTTATCGTCAATACTTCATGCTATTTAAACTAAGAAGACAAGTATCAACGTTAACTCTAAAGGTAAAGCAATGGGAATAACTGCAGCTTGAACTAAGAATCTTAAAATGCGCAGTTCAGAGATGGAGCAGACAAATCGACCACCGAGCCCTATTTTTTGTAACTAAAAACAGTTACATTTTTCATTTACAAATATTTTTTTGTATTGTATTATTCTTTTTGCTCATGCGCTCAAAATAGAGCACATTATTATTATTATTATTTAGCATGCTACATGTGGAGATATGCTGTTTATTTTTGCTTCCTAACAACAGATTGACATGTTTAAAAAGTCGGAAAAATAAGAAAACATAAAAAAACTTTTTTTGTAGGCGTGTCCATGAGAAAATAGAGACAAAAATAGGAACATTATTTTATAATAAAGTAACAACTAATGAAGTAGTATTAGTGCTGTTAAATAGTTGGAGAATATTAACAACACTATGTTAATGCAATAATTGTTAACATAATTTTTATCATGAATGCAATAATTCAATTTTTATACCATATTCTACATCAATATTGACAACATAAAATCGATATTTGTATTTGTAGGAACAAATACTTAAAACTAATAAAAAAATAGGTTAAGAAAACTTTGGAAAAATTGGATCTTGTACTTAATTGATTTCAAGTCAATTTTATGAAGAGGTATAATATAATGTGAGGTACTGATCTGTAAGTAATATTTTTCTATCAACATACTTTTTCATTAAATTTCAAAATAATAACTTGTGTATTCTTGCCATATGTTATACTAATTTGTTATCCACAAAATGTATTGTGTTCATATCTTTATAGAATTGAAATTTAATGGCAAATTACTAATCTTTGCAATGCTGTTTTTTCTTATATGCGTTACTAAATTTAGAAAATTGCTCATTAAGTTGTTAACAATCCAAATGCTTTCTAAACTGAACAGATCATAGCAGTTAGCTTAAAGGTACTGGAAAAAAATTATTACGAGATTTTGTGTACATTTTTATAAAGTTTAATAATTTTTTTTTTTTTTTTTTTTTTTAACGTCTGACTATTGTGCACACTTGGGCTAATGCAGACGATGGGATGATGTATAGCGTATGAAAATGCCAAGCCCTCGCCAGGAATCGAACCTGGGTCCTCGGGGTGAAAGCCTAGTATGCTATCCACTAGACCACCGAGGCGGCTCTAAAGTTTAATAAAATGACTAATTATATAGACAAAATAATGTGACTTATAATGGACATGTCCATACAATGTTAGAACATTTTCCTATCTAACTAACATTGTATGTGTGCAAATACATATGTAGTAATTTCCAATTAATTTTATCTTCCTAAAAACTAAACGGGTTAAAAAAATATTTAAAAAATGGTTTGCCATCAATAAGTCATCCTTAATTATATTTCATGTTGCCAATTTTTACCTTTTAGTTGATTTGGCCAAAGCACCAGTTAGGTTAGTCTGTTGTATCTGAACTGTGCACCTCAAGGTTCTTAGTTCTAATTGCATTTACTCTTGTTGCTTTACCCATATCGTTAGTGCTGATCCCTCATTCTCATTAGTCACTTAACTTAAAGTGTGTACACTTTATGCCTATACTTGCTAACTGGCATAAAATGTAGGCGTTAAGAAAAAAATTGTCACTCGCAACAACTGTACCAACAGTGCCTACTGCACTTAACAAATGTTTAACCTTGAAAGTACATACTATCCATAAATATGAGCACCAGTTTACACATATACTTGAAGAAATGTTCTGAAAATGTTGCTATTTTGGTGAATTAATACAAATCCAAAAAGCAACAAATCTACAAATTTATGAAGATTTTGGTGAAAAAAGCATTCTTATTTATAGCTACTTTCTTGTTATACTGTTGTGAAATTTTTTTTATGGTGACTATATAGTATGGTTGTTGTTACACTGAAAAACCCCGGTTCATCATACAAGGCCATATGATTTTCGCATTCCAGACATTTCTTTAATCTTGGCTAAACACCTTAATAGTACATTTTTATAAAAGTTGTTTATTTTCAGAAATAATGATAAAATTTAGTTAGTGTATTTCACAGTTGTTGTACAAAAATGATTCGTCATAACTATGGCACAATTCCATTGTTAATGATTACAAAAGGTCAAACAAACCTGTATTTTGACCGAGGGATAAAAAAACACTGGTTATATATTTTGTTTTGTTATCTTCAGGATCTGATTCTTTAAATGTGTCAGTTTGTTAGAAAACAAAAATAAACAATATTTCTCAATGTAGAAAAAGTTACTTGTGTCTGCTAAACTGTGAGCAATTACAAATGTTAAAATTAGAGACTTGCATGTTGTCCACACTGCTGTGGACAGATGGAAAGTAACTGATGAAAACATAACCTCTATTCTAGGAAATAACTTGTCCTTTGTTTGTTCTACGGAACGTATACAGTGGTGGGAACGACATGTTGTACAAAATGCAGTTTTTCAACAGGAATTTCAATTTTGTTTTTTTTTCAAGCAATAGTCTATTGTTTAATCCAACTCAAAAAAGAATTGCATTGTCAATACATACATACCATCAAGTTCTTCCGACTTTTCTATCAAGCTGCACTTTACATTATTTTACTACTGTTATTTGGGTTTTGGGGGCCTTTGTTTATAACTTGATGATATTTGCATTGTTATATTGTGTAGTATTGTGTAGAGCATAGACACAACGTAAAATTTAAAGGTCAAGAAGTAGTGCATTTGTGATGAAAATATTTTAGTTCAATTAATGATAAACTCGAAGCACCATAGACATTTTATTGATTTAAACTGCCTTAAAATATTTAAAATGTTATGAAATTTAAATGATTATGTATACTTACAGATGTATTCCACTGGGCATGTTTGGATCAGTATGCTAGGAAGTTACCGAGTACAACCGCACCAGCTGGATATAAGTGTCCATCTTGTCAAACGCCTTTATTTCCAAGAAGCAATTTAGTCTCACCAGTTGGAGATGTACTAAAACAGAAACTTGCTGGAGTTAACTGGGCTCGCGTTGGACTTGGCCTTCCATTGGTAAGCAAACAATGTTAGGTTGGAATAGTTCTGATTCACAAGTCCTATTATTGATGATTGTTTTATTATTCTTAGAAAGTGAACTCAATTAAAATAGTAGAATTAAACAGTGTGATAAAAATTTCTCGTTATAAATTGTACATTTAAAACAAAGAAATTAGAACACAATTAATTAGAGGATGGAATCAAATTTTTAGAGACTAAAAGTAATGGATAATAGAAAAATGCAGCTTAAAAATATTTGATACAAAGCAAAAGAAGTGCAATACAATTTGTAGGTGGTTTTCTTTTTTGAGTTGGGTTTAAAAAGTAACTGATTATTTATTGTATCTAAGACCTAGAGAATAAATGCTGTAATCACCCTGTGACTTTCCAAGCATAGAAGGTGATCTGAAAAACATTAACGTCCCCCGCAAAGAGTTTAGAATTTTTAAAAAAATTTTTGGATTAATTACTAGAGGTCTGTGAGACCCCGAATGTTATGGGTCGGGTCGGGCCAATTGAAAAGCCCGTCTTTGGTTCGGGCCAACCGTACAATTCGGGTTGGGCCAAAGAAATATTAATTTTTATTTTTAGGCAATAGTGTACGCAGTACGCATGCACATTTTCAATACCAAAATAAGTAATATACAAATAATGTAAACAAAAAAAAATTTAATTATCATCCAAGGTGAAGTGTCTAACCACATAAAATCATTCTTTTTATATTAATGGACAAAGTCTTTTGTTAACTTGTCAGTGAGCCCAATATTATCAGTTAGTCATTCTATTTTTTGTGCTGCTACAATGAAAAGGGGCCAAGAGGACATTGTATGTTTACAAATACACTTTCCTTATCTGGCCAGATAAACACATGGCCTTTTCAAATAATTATATGACTGTGATTGACAACAGTACACAAGCAGTTCGGAGAATCTGCAGATATCCTTTTTTCGGAATGTATCATTACATGATTATTTCACTAAAATAAAAAAGATGTAATTTTTCAAAGAGAAAAAGCAATGAAAATACTCAACACAACGGTTGTAAATAATAAATTTGATTCTACCACCATTATTTTATTTTGATACTATTTGGACATCCAACTGAGCCCGTATTACATCGTCTCTTGGAAGTATTCACACAACTTTTATGTGCCGATATAATCGGTCCGTAGCAATATTCTCCCAGCTTTAGCACGTTAATATAATCGGCTCATAGCAGTATTCAGTCAGACCAACAGAGCCCGTATTTCATTGGCCCGTGATGGTATTCATCCAACTTTTGCACACTGATATAATCGACCCGTGACGGTATTCACACAACTTTTGCACCCCGATATAATCGGCCTGTGGCGGTATTCACACAACGTCTGCACTCCGATATAATCAGTCTGTTGGCGGTATTCACACTTTTGCCTGCCAATATAATCGCCCCGTGGCAGTATTCAAACAGCGTTTTAACTCAAGCCTTGCTAAAAATGTGATGGGTTCCCAATTTAGCCATTTGGCCTGACCTGACCCAAAAAGCCCGATTGCTGAAAAAAAACCGACCCGGTCCAACACGAACTCTAAAAATTCGACTTGCAGACCCTTATTCATTACATCAGTTTGCCTATATATGATAATTGTAGATTAAATAAATCTAGTGCATGCATTAGAAGTAAGTACTTCTATCAACCCTTTTTACACCAGTATCTACAATTGATTTTAAATACAGTAGAGAGTCGATTATCCGAAACAATTGGTGCAGGGGGGTGTTCGGATAATCGATTTTTCGGATAAACGAACATATTCGAAAAAAGATAGTGTGATATAATTTAACAGTGGTAGAACCAATTTAAGGAGCAAGTAGACACGTACAGCACATAAATTCATCCAGTTGTTTAATGACATATGATAAATATAAGCAGTACAGTATACAGGGTTCTGTACAGTAAAACAACTCTTTGATAATGAAAAAATAAACATTAGGTAAAGTAAAATTAAACATTCGGTAAAGAAAGAATAACATTTGGTAAAGAAACATTAACATTTTTTGGTTTGGTTTTCAGAGACTTAGAATACTGTATGTTCATGATGGGTAACACATATGAAATTGGTAACACATAATCTCTAAAAGAAAAAGTCCATAATCCTTTTTGCTTTAGCGTTGACATTCGTTTCTTAGCTGCTAAGTCCATAAGCGTTTTAAAGAGAGCAACTGAACAGCATTACACTCGTCCTGTCGTTCCAACCACTTCAAAGCAGTCTCTAAGCAGTGGAGCGCTTCTTCATGGGATGGACCTTCATTTTCTGGAACGCCATCATCATCGTCCTCGTCACTGTCAACATCAGGCACTTGGATCTGGGCTACTATGTCATCGTCCGTCAACAGTTCATAGCCAGGGTCGTCTTCATCACACTCAAGCCACTCGTGGATGTTTTCTTGGTCACATTCTTCAAATCCAGACGACTCTTTTATCAGATCAGCCACTTCTGATACAAAATGATCATTTGATGGTTCTTAAGCTGTAGTGGCAGACGTAATCAAGGGATCGAGCTTATTCCAAGCTTTTTTTAAGGTTATGTCTTTGACATTAGCCCAAGCTTCTGCCGCCATGTACACAGCGTCTTTCATGTTAATAGCTTTGTACATTTCAAGAATAGTTTTGCCTTCGTCCTCTTCGTCTTGCCCGATTAAAACCATCCGTAGCAAAGCTTTGCGGCAATAGCGTTTAAAGGCTTCAATGACACCTTGGTCCATTGGTTGGAGGATCGAGGTTACATTAGGTGGCAAGAACATAACCTTAAACTGTCCATTTTCTTTGTGATCTCTTCACTTCTCTTCTTAATGTCCGTTATCGTTGCGTTACCAACACCGTACTCCCGAGCTAAGCTTGCCTCACTAGCACCTTTTTTCAACTTCTCTATTATTTTAAGTTTGTCAGAAAGACTGAGCACAACACGTTTTCGTTTTGTTGACATTGTCTATGGTTGCAGTTCGGTAATTACACAGCAAAACAAACAGAAGCACAAACGGTCTAAACAACACGGAGACTGACTCGTCACTATATGTGCTAGTGCACACTCTATATTGAGACTGTACTGCTGTCGAGCTGCTGCGCCGGCACTGTCTGGCCGCTGCGCTGTCTGGCCTCCGCTCTGGCGCTGTCGGGCTGCCGCGCTGGCGCTGTCAGGCCGCCGCGCCACCGCTTTCGGTTAACCGACGTTTCGGATGACCGGGCTTCGGATAATCGACGCTCTACTGTACATTTATAGTATAACTATATATATATATATATATATATATATATATATATAACCTATATTTTCATTTACAATAAAAGTATCAATAGCTTCTGTATAATTTCCTGAAACGTTAGTTATATCTTCTTCTCGGTTAATGTTTACAGGATCCTAAATCATGTTCTAATAAATTATCTTTCCAAGATTTCTGCGTATCTTGTGAAATTCTTTTTTGTTCTTGAAGCATTAGTTTTTAGTATTTTCTGATTATTTACTTCATTATATTTGAAAAGTTAGATTGATGACTTGTACTTGCTCTCTCATTTGTTACTAGCTGACCTGCACTAATAAGTACAAGAAATATATTGGTAGCTTCTGAATAATTTGTTAAAACATTTCTTACATGTTTTTCTTAGTCAACATTTGCAGGATCCTATAAATCATATTCTAATAAATTTTCTTTCAAAGCTGTTTGTCTATCTCAAAATTATTTTTGTTGCTGGGCATTAGTTTTTGTATTAGAAATATTAGTTCTGGTATTCTTAAGTGTAGAAATTTTATTTGTCAAGCTCTGGTACCATGTTGACATTCTGTAGAATTGCTATTTTCTTCTAAATTTTTGTTCAATTTATGTCAGAAACACTGGTATGATTTTTTTTTCTGTCTGCTTTAAGTCTATCTCTTGAACAGTTGCCTTCATCACTTGAACTTTCATTCACCCTCCATTTTTTAACTTATTGAAATCACTACTAACCCTCTTCACAACGAGAAATTGCCTTTTATAATCCAAAATTTACACAAACACGTGCTGTGTTACCTAACATCTGTTTAAATATTATTACATAACATCTATAATACAACACTTGTGTCTAATTATAGTTTCTATTATTATTACAAAATTTATAAATAATAATGTTTCACTTATTTTACAAATTTTAAAATTTTAAACTTCTAATTCCGCCATTATTTTGTTTAATATTTATTCCATTCTTGCCTCTCAGTATTTGAATTAAGTAGTCTAAAGTCATGTCACTTGATTTTGTAATATATATTATTGTTATTCACTAACTGGCATCTTTGTGATAACCAGCAGTTTCAAACATCAGGTGTTTTATGTTGTTTTGGTCCATTACTCTCAATTCAATTTCAGTGCACAAGAAAATTTACCATACTGGGCATAAAAAAGTATTCACTTCAAATATTTGAAGTCATTTCTATTAATGCTGTTACTTGACAGAAAAAAGAAAAAAATATATTAAAATTGTAAACAGGCTTATTATTATTTTTTTAAGTAACTGTACTTTTTAAATGCATTTTAAAAATGTTTATTATTTCCTAGCTAAGTGATGAAGTGGATTCACCATCCAACACAGATGTTCCAGGTGCTTTATCTATGGACACAACCATAGAACCAAACTCTGATAGTTTACATGATTCTAATGATACTGTTGTTTATGTTGAAGATCCTAACATTACAATCAGTAGAACTGACAGTTCAGGTAAGTCAGGTTCTGGGATTATTTGAAAGCCACAGCCATAGAAAAGCCAATACTCTTAGTGGTGTCATTTTGTTTTTGTTTTTTTTAATTAAGAATTGTTTTAGGTTTTTTTGTAAAGTTAAAATTTATTCTCTTAATAGGAGCATCTCATAAAAAAGGCCTCCAAAGCACTGCAGCCAGAAGGAAATTTGTTGGATTTGGCAACATTGCTGTGTTATCCGTTTCCTCTTTCATGAATATTACTAGAATAATACCATTTTTTGTGTGTTTTGTAAACAACACTCCTTTTGTATAAATAAAGACTGGTATAAGACTTGTATAAACAAACTGGTATAAATAAAGACACCTTCTTCTTTTTCCAATGGCTCCTTTTTGGTCATGCCATCTTGGATCTTGCCTCCTAGTAAAAGTTGAGGAAAGTCCCTTCGTTCTTGCCTCTCTCTATCCGTACCCCTGCAGATTAGTAGGTTAGGTTAGGTTGTGTGAATACACACCTATCCCATGAACAAATTGAGCACTTGTCAGAGGTTAGTAAAGGCATAGAATAGTTTTTTCTTCTAACTTTTCTTCCTTAGCTTTACTTTCATAAATCTGTTGATTACTTTAGCGAAGTAGGTTTATATCCATTTTTCATTTACAGCATTTTCTTCTAAGGACCAAAGAGAAAAAAGTTTTTTTTTAATTAAGTTTATAATTTTGAACAGTAATAACTTATCTTATTTTCACCTGATAATTTTAATTCTCTTTTACAGTGTCACTTGGTTTAGGCGTATTTTTTAAAAATGAAGTTGTTTTAGCTGCATCCTTGGTTTTTCAGTTTTCAACTTTGATAAGTGAAATTTTCTATTGTTTTTCTTTATTTTGTATTTCCTTTTTTAATTTTCAAAAGATTGGTGCCCTCTACTGTTGCCTAGTTTGCTTATTAAATTTTTAAAATAATGATGGAATATTCGTACTATTACAATTTATTCTGACGTTTCATCATTTGTGTATATAAAGCCATACATGGTGCTTCGTTTAAGTGCTCGTCTTAAAACCTAAACATGCAATAAGAACCTAAGTCTAGATTCATACTACATTCAAATACTTAAAAAACTAAGAAAAAAAAACATTCGAGCATAACCCGAAGTGGTAAAACCAAAAATAGAACTAACACTTATTTGTCTTCAGGAAACCACAAGTCTCCATGAAAATAAAACAAAAATGCTATACACAATACATGACAAATACTGTATCAGAAAAAAAATCTACAAGACAACAGTAAATTGATGCTTGTATCTGCCAACACTGGGTGGAGGGAGCCTACCACAACAAGGTTATTGATATACTGTTTCTCTCTCAATTTCCTGGCCTATGATCTAGTAATGACATTTAAGGTCATTTTTAATAACGAGTAACCACAGAGACTTTATTTCTAAACTGGTTTTGGCTGACAGGGCTATTATTTTTGGTTTGTTTGAGGTTGTCTGTTACTTTTACATATGTATATAAAGTTGTGAATACGTAGGACAATTTGGAAAAGCTTAAAGAACATTTTAATTGTTGGAAATATGAAAAAACATTTCAAATTTTGTAGATTATTTATTCTAATAAATAATTTCTGGTCATTTCTTTAATTTCAACAGTATCACTGTAATCCATAAAAACCAAAAGGGTATAAAACTAAATAATTTAGGAATTCTGGAAATATATAGATCTATTTGTAAAAAATCCTAATTTTAATTTAAATGAACAGACTAACTTCAACCTCTTTCCTTTATTCAAATCTATTGTGTAGGGGTTTTCCCAACCTGCTGCTCAATGATTTTTTATCATTGTCAGTCCTTCCTTTCTTTAACTTCTCTGCACCAGTTTTAACTGTTATATATAACATGAGTTATTGTATAAGTACACTATAATTTCTAGCTTCACTACGTCCGAAGATACCTCAAGGCGAAACATTAATCACTGAATAAAAAAGAATATTTGTGAAACTTAATAAGTGTTATAATTTGTCTGGACTTACGTATTTGCCCTAAGTGTTTTTTCTTAGTTTTTAAATATTTCAACATAGGTCTAGACATCTTATTGCATGTTTAGTTAGGCACTTAAGAACAAAAGTTGATCCTTACTCTCGAAACGTTCAACGTTATGTGTTATTTTATATACACGAATGATGGCAAACATCTGAGTAAACTGTAATAATAACACAGACTGCTTAATTAGGAAAATTCTGTTATTAGTAACTTAACATTTTCTGTAAATTCTTATAAGAATTATAAGAAAATTTACCAAGTTCAAATACCAAAAAAGTGATTTGATTTTTATAATAATGTAAATTATAATACAAATTTCATGCCAATCTCTTCTAATACAAAAATATCTTCCTCTTCCAATAGCTTCTTTTGGCTCACACCATCTTGGTTCTTGCCTCCTAATAAAGTCTCTTTGTTCTTGCTCCCGTCGATCCATACCCCTGCAGATCCTTGTCCATAACACACTCATTCTTCTCAGGCCCAATTGCCAGAGGTTAGTACCTACATTTTGTAGAGATGCTTGGCAAGACAATCGTGACCGGCAGATAGTCAGCAATTTGTTAGTGATATATTATGTGTAATCAATTTTTTTAAAAAGGTTTAAACGGATCATAAGCTTTACCCTGTAGTTTATCCTTCATCTCATCAACAAACTTTGCTATGAATTTCTTTTTAATTTTCATATAATTGCCTGCAATGTCAGGGCACCTGCTGGTTTTTTTTGATAATTTTGTCCTCTCTTCGCTAAGTCATCTGCAGCCTTGTTCCCTCACAGTCCCATATGAGCAGGAACCCACTGCTTGCAATATTGTTAAGATTATTTCTTACAATTTTGTAACTTTGCCTAATACTTTGTATAACTGTGCTTTTTAGATTATCATGCCAATGCTATTGCTTGCAATGATGATTTGGAGTCAGTTCAGACAACTATATTCATGCTTAGCCATGGCTTCACAATCAGCTGTTGAAGAGCTTCATTTATGGCCACCAATTCTGCCTCAAAATCTGTAGAGTTGCTGCTTAAAACAAAACAGTGTGAGAAATGGCTACAATATTCTCCAGCTTCTGTTTCTTTCTCCATTTTAGATCCATCAGTACATATATGTATCCAGGAGTCTGAAGGATATCGCTGGTTCAAGGTTTCCAAAATTATTTGAGATACTTTCTCTGGTATATCAGACTTCGTGCTCACTGGTTTGAGTAGATTCAAAAAAACGTTAAAATTTATGAAGTTCATTGAATTCACCAGTTGAGGTGGTTCTGCTTTCACTTTGTTTATTGTGTTAGAAATGATTAATTGTTAAAAGATGGTCTAGAGTTTTTAGCATTTTCTTTGGAGGAGGTCCCATTATCCATTGGTTATCATATTTTTTTTGTATCAGCTTTTCATACAAAATATGTGCTCTTAAATTGAAGTATTCTTCCAATGAAACATTATTGGTGGAAGCCTGCAGGGCATATATTGGAGTTGTAAAAACGGTGCCAGCAATAAGGTGTATATAGTTATTCTGACTTATCTCTAATTTATTTTTTATTATATTTTATACAAAAATGTTACAAAGGGCGGTTTCTAGATACTAAAAAACCAACCTGCTTTTACTTCTAGCACATTTTTATTGCTATATAAATATATTTAAAAAATTAATGTTTTTTTCAAAAAACAACAAATCATTTAAATAAATATGTTTACAGGGCAACAGCAGTCCCGTCGAGGTTATCAAGCCGTTGATCCATTGCCACAGATCCCAGTTGTTGATGTTTACGACAATGATGACAATAAATATAAACGCAAGTCTGCTATGTATTGGTTTTATCGTTGGTTAAAGTAAGTTGCTTAATGTATAAAAAAATATATATGGCTACTAATGTTTATAATTCACACATATTTTGTGTTACTAATAACAACATAAAATATTTTCAAACTAAAATCTTGTAATTTACAATATTTGGGTAAATACCAAATTAAATAATGTCATATATTTTTCTACAATTTACCATTGAAATAGTTTTCTTTTATATGAGATTAGATGATCTGAAGTATCTCTTCAAAGATTTATCCCTTACCTTACAAGTGGTACATTGGAATGTCTATGGAGTGGTTCGTAAATAGTGGTCTATAGGTGCAAGACAAAATTTGAGCTTATAAAAAGATTGAAATTAGTATTAGCACTGTTACTGTCCTTCCTAGTGAAAACTAAATAGTAGTGATGACATTGTTGCTCGTACTGTGACCTGTATAGTAATGATGGTGCCTCATTCCTAAATAGTGAACTGTGGATGGTCTACACGAAAATGGCAGCATGGATTAAAAATTTGCAAAAGCTAATGCTGTCCTTCCTACTGTGAACTACGTAGTAGTGCTGATACTGAACTTTCTATTGCGAATTAAGTAATAGCGATGGCACTTAACTTCCTACTGCGAATTATGTAGTAGTGCTGATACTAACATTCCTATTGTGAATTAAGTAATAGCGATGGCACTTAACTTCCTACTGCGAATTATGTAGTAGTGCTGATACTGACATTTCTATTGCGAATTAAGTAATAGCGATGGCACTTAACTTCCTACTGCGAATTATGTAGTAGTGCTGATACTGACATTCCTATTGTGAATTAAGTAATAGCGATGGCACTTAACTTCCTACTGCGAATTATGTAGTAGTGCTGATACTGACATTCCTATTGCGAATTAAGTAATAGCGATGGCACTTAACTTCCTACTGCGAATTATGTAGTAGTGCTGATACTGACATTCCTATTGCAAATTAAGTAATAGCGATGGCACTTAACTTCCTACTGCGAATTATGTAGTAGTGCTGATACTGACATTCCTATTGTGAATTAAGTAATAGCGATGGCACTTAACTTCCTACTGCGAATTATGTAGTAGTGCTGATACTGACATTCCTATTGCGAATTAAGTAATAGCGATGGCACTTAACTTCCTACTGCGAATTATGTAGTAGTGCTGATACTGACATTCCTATTGCAAATTAAGTAATAGCGATGGCACTTAACTTCCTACTGCGAATTATGTAGTAGTGCTGATACTGACATTTCTATTGCGAATTAAGTAATAGCGATGGCACTTAACTTCCTACTGCGAATTATGTAGTAGTGTTGATACTGACATTCCTATTGTGAATTAAGTAATAGCGATGGCACTTAACTTCCTACTGCGAACTACGTAGTAGTGCTGATACTGACATTCCTATTGCAAATTAAGTAATAGCGATGACACTTTCCTTCCTACTGTGAACTGAGCAGAATGACAGTGTCATTCCTATTGCAAACTAGTAAGTGATAGTGATGTCTTTCCTTCTCTGAATTGAGCGGTAGTGCTGACACTGTCCTTTCTACTGTGAACTACATAGTAGCACTGACGCTGACCTTCCCACTGTGAACTGAGTAATAGCCTTAGTGCTGTCTTTTCTACTGCAAACTGAGTAGTAGCACTCATGTTATTTCTATTGTGAACTGAATAGTAGATGTATTGCTGTTCACCCTATGCAAACTAAGTAGTGCTGACACTGACACTCCTACATATTTAGTAATGTTGTATGTTAATAAGTAATATGTTCTAAAACAAAATAGGTTTTTTGTTTATCTGTAGGGGGTTGGTCAGCAGACTCATTTGGGTTGGGAACCACTGGTCTCTAGAGCTTGTACTATTTTGTCTTACTTTATTATGTATAAAAATATTGAACAAAGCCATCAGTAGACATAATTAAAGCGAATTTATAAAAATTACAATAATACTTCATGCTAGAAGAAAGGAAATGATAGGGACCTTATCATCAGATATGAATGCATGTAATTGAGGTTTACTTTTGTATTGAAACCACCAAAATCATAAGTTTTATTTAAAATTTAATTCTTTGACTTCAGGATGATTTTATATATAACCAGTATAAAATATAATTAAAAGAAATGATTTGAGTAAGTTACATGCTAGGTTTCATTGAAATTGTCCAATTTATTTAAAATCAGTTTGTCTCCAACAATGTACTCAAGATCTGAACCTGGATATGTTCATTATACAAAATCAAATTTTATATAGCAAAATGATTTATATTTTCTTTGCCAGCTATATATCAACATGTAGAATGTTTAATCCATAAGAATGCTTTTAATTAACTTCGGGACTGCCTGATGGACCAACTGTACCTCTAGCTCATACTACTCATCACACACGCAAACACATGCGTACGCACAAACACACACACACACACACAGCTTGGTTAATTCTTAGTGTTAAAGCAACCTGTGCTGATGGAGTGATAAAATAATGAAATGGGAAGTCACCAATAAGAAGTGGGGGATGTATTCAGCAAGAATCCTCTCCAAAAAGAGACTAGGGCTGGAGGTATGTAAGCACCTCAGGAAAAAGGAATAAATTTACAAAGTTCGCAGTGCAGTAGTAACCCTAGAATTCATTCATTCAGCTTAGGCTCACTCAGGATAGTGGGCAGTTTGCCAAAACTCTGATCTGTAAGCAGACTTGATCTGGTTACTACCATTAGTTTTTCCATGCATTATATTGATACTCCATCTATATTTATCAAATTAGCATTAAGTAAAAACTTTAAACTACCAGTGTTCAGCGATCTAGTTTTTGAAAATGGTTTCTTGTTGTACAAGCTGTTACTTTTACTTTGCAGATCTACTGGCCTTGGACGTCGACACAGTTCCGGACATTTCTATCAGCGCTACTGTATGGCAGCAGTTTTGTTAATTATTGTTCTGTTCACACTTATTGTTATTTTTTCCAAATTAGGTCGTATAGCGACTGCTGACGATCCAAACTTTGATGAGCATTTAAATCCAAATGTTAAAGTTCAGGGATAGGAGTTTATAAGAACAAAGTATCATCTATAAAACTTATTTTATTATTTTTAAGACTGTTCATAAACAATTTAAAATTGTGATTATTGCAGATTTTTCCATTCCAGAGTGTAAAGTATTTCAGTAACTGGTTTGAGATACCAAAACTGTTTTATAAGGGGTATTTTGGTTTTTTAAGCTTTGTGATTTTTTTTAGTTGCTTGTGTTATGTTGTATCTCACTTCATAGTTTAAATATTATTTTGGATTTGTTAAAGAAATTCCTAGAGGTTTGCATTATTCCCAGTACTATAAATATAACATTATAACATATTAGTTTGTTATGCTAACTAAATTTGTACTGAGGTAGGAAAGATAGATTATTGGAAACAACAATTTTTGTTGTCAACAGATTTAATAAATAACAAAACATACTTCATGAGGTTTCCCTCTCTACTACCTAATTAGCTAACAAATAAAAATGAAAGAAATCGCTGCAGTACTTTGTGAAATCTGGTAAACTTATTTTAAACAAAGCTTGTTTTCTTCTACCAATGGCCAACATATCATTGTAGGCCATTGTTTGGAGGAGGCCATTGTCATCATCCAAAAGTTTGGAGGATTTTCCCATAAAAATAATTGTTTACCATAATTGTTCATTTTCACCATCTTCTTCAAAATAGTCCCTTGGACGTGGACACAGCGATCCCAACATTTTCCCCATGATTTCATGAATTCTTGGAAATCTGCAACTAAAAGTGTTTGAAGCACATCCTGCAATTCTGCTGTGTCAAAGTGACACAATTTCAGCTTTATTTTGGATGTTTCTTCACCAGTTACATTGGAGATGAAATGGGAGTCATCTCTTGCTGCAGTTTTAAATTCAGTGCAGGCAGCTACGTGATGGTCTTTTCGGTAACTGCTCGACAGTCTTTGTACAAATTTTGCAGCAATGTGTCTATGCTCAAATTGTCTGACAAGATGTGTGGCACATACCCGTATGATAGCACAAACGTCAAGGTTTTTTTATCCACAACCTGCAACAATAGCCTCTCACATTTTTGCGATGTTTTCGGGTGTTGTGTTTGTCAATGGCCATCCTGAAATCTCATTTTAGTTTGTCCTTCAAGCGTTTGTACTACAAAAAAGTTTTACTTTGACTTTTAGAATTTTCACCAGATACTTTCACAAGCATGTGATCAGTTTCTGTGGCAGCTTTTTCTTCCATTGGGTTTTCTAAGCTTGAAGCAAAATTTGATATGCATTCATTGCTCCTTAAAAATTTACCATTTACACAAGTTTAAGAAATTGCTGCAACACTAAAATGCAATGTTACCGAAATGCACAAAATTCAAGAATGCATCCTCTCATTGTCACAGTAATTTAAAAAGGGTAACTAATTCAGAAAGAGTAATGTTTGCCTATTCTACCTGCAGCAGGTCATATTACAAATAGTTTGTGAGCGAAATTTAAATGTCCCAAACTTTTGGGTAGCACCTCGTATTGTATGGCAGTTAACATTAACATTTTTGAAAAGAATTTAATCAGAAAAGTATATAGTCATGTGATACATTAGGTAATTGTAAAAATTGAAGGATTTTAGGTACTGTAATATTAGCTTTACTATAACCATATTATTGTTTGAAAAATGTATCATGTCCTTGAGGCTTATGCCATGAGCATCAATGAATGCACTGTTTTAATATGCTTTGTACACTGGTGTTAACGTATTGTAAAATGCTGATGTAATATCATTAACTTTCTGACAAATTGTACTTGCAATTTGAGACTGATATCAGGGAGGACACAACCGTGTACATTAATCTTGTCCCAATACTTTCAAACATATATCATTTTGTTTTTAAAATTATTACTTAAAGGAATATTTACATCCTTATTATTATTATCATTTTTTTTTTTTTAATCTGACATTTGCTGTCATTTGTGCATATGGAATACACAACCCTATTAGCCAAACCTATTTATAAATAAGACCTTTCAGACTACCCTTATTTTAAAGATAAATTAAAAATAAATATTCTAAACTTGTTTAAAAAAAGCTAAATTTTTAATAGTTAATAAAGGAGCCTGAGAGAGGAGGGGCAACAGCTTTGTCTAAGCTCCCCATTATGATTTAGCATGCATTTGGTAGCGTGTTCTTAACTTGTACACGTCTCCAATTTGTTTTGGTACTTGCCAGCTACTGTAAAGAATGCTGGTTTTTAAGTGTTGAATACAGAACTCTATGAAATGTAACTTGTTCCTACATCAATACAAAAGATACATGTCATTACTTCTGAGATATGTCCTCCATGACTTAAATAACCCCCAAAAGAAGAAGTCATAGGGTTTTAGGTCATGTGACCTAGCTGTTGTGTGAAAGGACTTGTCAGAAATCCTCAACAGTGCTTTTTGTATCATGTGAGGTGTGGCAGGTAGTGCCATCTTGTGTGAACCATAATTGCTAAGTAACCACATTATTAAGGTTAGGCCATAAAATGTTTCAGACATCCATTTTGTCCATTCATTGTCACGGTGTTTCAATCTTCATATTAAAAAAGGTAAAGCTGACTGACCTCACCAGCCCCAATACCACACCACACAGCTACTCTTTGCAGATACATTACCTTCGGATGTGTTATGCATTTTCTGCTCCCCAAATACAACCATCTGCTTTTTAACTTGTTCTTAAATGAAAATGTGCCTCATCAGAGAAGAAACTGTCTGCATTGAAAATGG